>JACMZG010000319.1:0-20523 GCA_018340805.1 Microvelia longipes | reverse complement strand
CTACAAGAGAACATTAGCGAAGAGACTCCAGGTTTACAAACAGCTATTACAACCAATATTCATTAAACTAGGATTTATTCAAAAAATGGTCTAAATGGATTCCTCATGATCTCACAGAAAAAAACAAAATGGATCGTATTTTTGCATGTTTCTTCTCTCCTTTTACGATATGAAAACGACCTTTTTTTGATCGATGATAACCGGAGACGAAAAATGGATTCGTACAGTAATGTCATGCATAAAAGAGCCTATGTCTTACCAAATGAACCAGTTCTACACATCAAAACCGAATATCCATGGAAAAAAAGAACATGCTTTCTATTTGGTGGAATCGCAAGGGAATTGTACCATTTTTGAAATGTTACCTCATGGTGAACAATTACAGCCGATCTGTACTGCGAACAATTGACACGATTATCATCTGAAATACGAAATAAATGTCCGATTTTAGCCAATCGAAAAGTGTTATTCTACACCATGACATGCAAGGCCACACGTTGCAATCAAAACCCTTCGGAAGGTACATGAAACTGGGTTGGGAAGTTCTTAATCCACCTCCATATTCGCCTGACATTGCTCCATCGGACTACTATTTATTTCGTTCCTTGCAAAAACTATTTGGACCAGAAATCATTCCTTAATTTGAGTGATGTTAAATCGGCTCTTGTGACTTTCTTCGAGTCCAAATCCGAAGATTTTTTTGCTAGAGGTATCGATCGTTTACCAGAAAGATGGAGACAAGTTGTTGAAAATAATGGAAACTACCTTTTGGATTAAATCAATATTTTTGATAATAAAATTTTGATTTTAATTTTCGTTTAAAATTTGGCAACAACTTTACGTTCAACCTGATAATTTTTTCTAATTTAAAATATTTAATAATATTTAATTGTATTTTAAATGTAGAGATCTCCGAAAAGTAACAGTTGCATTTTCAGTATCTCTTTGGAAACTTTAATTTAAAATCATAACTTGTCAAAAATGTTTAAAATCAATACTGGAAATTCCTGTTCAGAAAAGTTGAACATAACAACTCCAACATTCTAACGATAATCTTGATCTATGACTCCAGCATCAACATCAATGAAATATTTTAAGGCTAAAACCGCTTCTTCGTTCAACAAAACAAAACAACCTTCTGGAGGAGCAATTTTGATATCAGTCATTATTCGTTTATTACCTCCTGCGGGGATAATGCAGTTTCTACACTATATAAATCAAAACCGAAACTTTATAAGCAGGTCCCCGAAAAGGAGCACTTGTATTTCCTGATATTTTTTGATATTTTAATACTTAGAAGCTATCATACTTTCTTTTTTTATTATAAATTATTAAAACACTAATAATATTATAAATTATTTAAACACTAATAATTTAAATATATATTATTAGGTTGAACGTAAAGTTATTGCCAAATTTTTATATTATGTTATAACTCAGAATAAAACATGTCCTGATGCATTACAATAAAGTAATATATTATCATTTGATGAGTAATCGATTAAATTATATTAATAAAGAAATCATTTGTTTATCTGAAATATTTTATCTTTTTTTAGCGCTAAAAATGAATTATGAAAAAGAACATATAAGACACTGTATATTGTACGAATTTCAGAAGAAGAACAGTGCGACTGAGGCAACCAGAAATTTGCAAGAGGTATTCGGAAAGGAAACTGTAAAAGATAGAACAGTTCGGATCTGGTATAAAAATTCAAAAATGAAAATTTCAGCTTGGAAGATAAACCACGTTCCGGCAGGCCTTCTGTTGTTGATGACGCCATCTTGAAGTCTGAATTAAGAGCAGACCCATTTTCTACTACAAGAGAATTAGCGAAGAGACTCCAGGTTTCACAAACAGCTATTACAACCAATATTCATAAACTAGGATTTATTCAAAAATGGTCTAAATGGATTCCTCATGATCTCACAGAAAAAAACAAAATGGATCGTATTTTTGCATGTTCTTCTCTCCTTTTACGATATGAAAACGATCCTTTTTTTGACCGATTGATAACCGGAGACGAAAAATGGATTCGTTACAGTAATGTCATGCATAAAAGAGCCTATGTCTTACCAAATGAACCAGTTCCTACCACATCAAAACCGAATATCCATGGAAAAAAGAACATGCTTTCTATTTGGTGGAATCGCAAGGGAATTGTACATTTTGAAATGTTACCTCATGGTGAAACAATTACAGCCGATCTGTACTGCGAACAATTGACACGATTATCATCTGAAATACGAAATAAATGTCCGATTTTAGCCAATCGAAAAGGTGTTATTCTACACCATGACAATGCAAGGCCACACGTTGCAATCAAAACCCTTCGGAAGGTACATGAACTGGGTTGGGAAGTTCTTAATCACCCTCCATATTCGCCTGACATTGCTCCATCGGACTACTATTTATTTCGTTCCTTGCAAAACTATTTGGACCAGAAATCATTCCTTAATTTGAGTGATGTTAAATCGGCTCTTGTGACTTTCTTCGAGTCCAAATCCGAAGATTTTTTTGCTAGAGGTATCGATCGTTTACCAGAAAGATGGAGACAAGTTGTTGAAAATAATGGAAACTACCTTTTGGATTAAATCAATATTTTTGATAATAAAATTTTGATTTTAATTTTCGTTTAAAATTTGGCAACAACTTTACGTTCAACCTGATAATTTTTCTAATTTAAAAATATTTAATAATATTTAATTGTATTTTAAATGTAGGAGATCTCCGAAAAGTAACAGTTGCATTTTCAGTATCTCTTTGGAAACTTTAATTTAAAATCATAACTTGTCAAAAATGTTTAAAATCAATACTGGAAATTCCTGTTCAGAAAAGTTGAACATAACAACTCCAACATTCTAACGATAATCTTGATCTATGACTCCAGCATCAACATCAATGAAATATTTTAAGGCTAAACCGCTTCTTCGTTCAACAAAACAAAAACAACCTTCTGGAGGAGCAATTTTGATATCAGTCATTATTCGTTTATTACCTCCTGCGGGGATAATGCAGTTTTCTACACTATATAAATCAAAACCGAAACCTTTATAAGCAGGTCCCCGAAAAGGAGCACTTGTATTTCCTGATATTTTTTGATATTTTAATACTTTAGAAGCTATCATACTTTCTTTTTTTATTATAAATTATTAAAACACTAATAATTATAAATTATTTAAACACTAATAATTTAAATATATATTATTAGGTTGAACGTAAAGTTATTGCCAAATTTTTATATTATGTTATAACTCAGATAAAACATGTCCTGATGCATTACAATAAAGTAATATATTATCATTTGATGAGTAATCGATTAAATTATATTAATAAAGAAATCATTTGTTTATCTGAAATATTTTTATTTTTTTAGCGCTAAAAATGAATTATGAAAAAGAACATATAAGACACTGTATATTGTACGAATTTCAGAAGAAGAACAGTGCGACTGAGGCAACCAGAAATTTGCAAGAGGTATTCGGAAAGGAAACTGTAAAAGATAGAACAGTTCGGATCTGGTATAAAAAATTCAAAAATGAAAATTTCAGCTTGGAAGATAAACCACGTTCCGGCAGGCCTTCTGTTGTTGATGACGCCATCTTGAAGTCTGAATTAAGAGCAAACCCATTTTCTACTACAAGAGAATTAGCGAAGAGACTCCAGGTTTCACAAACAGCTATTACAACCAATATTCATAAACTAGGATTTATTCAAAAATGGTCTAAATGGATTCCTCATGATCTCACAAAAAACAAAAATGGATAGTATTTTTGCATGTTCTTCTCTCCTTTTACGATATGAAAACGATCCTTTTTTGACTGATTGATAACCGGAGACGAAAAATGGATTCGTTACAGTAATGTCATGCATAAAAGAGCCTATGTCTTACCAAATGAACCAGTTCCTACCACATCAAAACCGAATATCCATGGAAAAAAGAACATGCTTTCTATTTGGTGGAATCGCAAGGGAATTGTACATTTTGAAATGTTACCTCATGGTGAAACAATTACAGCCGATCTGTACTGCGAACAATTGACACGATTATCATCTGAAATACGAAATAAATGTCCGATTTTAGCCAATCGAAAAGGTGTTATTCTACACCATGACAATGCAAGGCCACACGTTGCAATCAAAACCCTTCGGAAGGTACATGAACTGGGTTGGGAAGTTCTTAATCACCCTCCATATTCGCCTGACATTGCTCCATCGGACTACTATTTATTTCGTTCCTTGCAAAACTATTTGGACCAGAAATCATTCCTTAATTTGAGTGATGTTAAATCGGCTCTTGTGACTTTCTTCGAGTCCAAATCCGAAGATTTTTTTGCTAGAGGTATCGATCGTTTACCAGAAAGATGGAGACAAGTTGTTGAAAATAATGGAAACTACCTTTTGGATTAAATCAATATTTTTGATAATAAAATTTTGATTTTAATTTTCGTTTAAAATTTGGCAACAACTTTACGTTCAACCTGATAATTTTTTCTAATTTAAAATATTTAATAATATTTAATTGTATTTTAAATGTAGGAGATCTCCGAAAAGTAACAGTTGCATTTTCAGTATCTCTTTGGAAACTTTAATTTAAAATCATAACTTGTCAAAAATGTTTAAAATCAATACTGGAAATTCCTGTTCAGAAAAGTTGAACATAACAACTCCAACATTCTAACGATAATCTTGATCTATGACTCCAGCATCAACATCAATGAAATATTTTAAGGCTAAACCGCTTCTTCGTTCAACAAAACAAAAACAACCTTCTGGAGGAGCAATTTTGATATCAGTCATTATTCGTTTATTACCTCCTGCGGGGATAATGCAGTTTTCTACACTATATAAATCAAAACCGAAACCTTTATAAGCAGGTCCCCGAAAAGGAGCACTTGTATTTCCTGATATTTTTTGATATTTTAATACTTTAGAAGCTATCATACTTTCTTTTTTATTATAAATTATTAAAACACTAATAATATTATAAATTATTTAAACACTAATAATTTAAATATATTTATTAGGTTGAACGTAAAGTTATTGCCAAATTTTTATATTATGTTATAACTCAGATAAAACATGTCCTGATGCATTACAATAAAGTAATATATTATCATTTGATGAGTAATCGATTAAATTATATTAATAAAGAAATCATTTGTTTATCTGAAATATTTTTATCTTTTTTTAGCGCTAAAAATGAATTATGAAAAAGAACATATAAGACACTGTATATTGTACGAATTTCAGAAGAAGAACAGTGCGACTGAGGCAACCAGAAATTTGCAAGAGGTATTCGGAAAGGAAACTGTAAAAGATAGAACAGTTCGGATCTGGTATAAAAAATTCAAAAATGAAAATTTCAGCTTGGAAGATAAACCACGTTCCGGCAGGCCTTCTGTTGTTGATGACGCCATCTTGAAGTCTGAATTAAGAGCAAACCCATTTTCTACTACAAGAGAATTAGCGAAGAGACTCCAGGTTTCACAAACAGCTATTACAACCAATATTCATAAACTAGGATTTATTCAAAAATGGTCTAAATGGATTCCTCATGATCTCACAGAAAAACACAAAATGGATAGTATTTTTGCATGTTCTTCTCTCCTTTTACGATATGAAAACGATCCTTTTTTGACTGATTGATAACCGGAGACGAAAAATGGATTCGTTACAGTAATGTCATGCATAAAAGAGCCTATGTCTTACCAAATGAACCAGTTCCTACCACATCAAAACCGAATATCCATGGAAAAAAGAACATGCTTTCTATTTGGTGGAATCGCAAGGGAATTGTACATTTTGAAATGTTACCTCATGGTGAAACAATTACAGCCGATCTGTACTGCGAACAATTGACACGATTATCATCTGAAATACGAAATAAATGTCCGATTTTAGCCAATCGAAAAGGTGTTATTCTACACCATGACAATGCAAGGCCACACGTTGCAATCAAAACCCTTCGGAAGGTACATGAACTGGGTTGGGAAGTTCTTAATCACCCTCCATATTCGCCTGACATTGCTCCATCGGACTACTATTTATTTCGTTCCTTGCAAAACTATTTGGACCAGAAATCATTCCTTAATTTGAGTGATGTTAAATCGGCTCTTGTGACTTTCTTCGAGTCCAAATCCGAAGATTTTTTTGCTAGAGGTATCGATCGTTTACCAGAAAGATGGAGACAAGTTGTTGAAAATAATGGAAACTACCTTTTGGATTAAATCAATATTTTTGATAATAAAATTTTGATTTTAATTTTCGTTTAAAATTTGGCAACAACTTTACGTTCAACCTGATAATTTTTTCTAATTTAAAATATTTAATAATATTTAATTGTATTTTAAATGTAGGAGATCTCCGAAAAGTAACAGTTGCATTTTCAGTATCTCTTTGGAAACTTTAATTTAAAATCATAACTTGTCAAAAATTTTAAAATCAATACTGGAAATTCCTGTTCAGAAAAGTTGAACATAACAACTCCAACATTCTAACGATAATCTTGATCTATGACTCCAGCATCAACATCAATGAAATATTTTAAGGCTAAACCGCTTCTTCGTTCAACAAAACAAAAACAACCTTCTGGAGGAGCAATTTTGATATCAGTCATTATTCGTTTATTACCTCCTGCGGGGATAATGCAGTTTTCTACACTATATAAATCAAAACCGAAACCTTTATAAGCAGGTCCCCGAAAAGGAGCACTTGTATTTCCTGATATTTTTTGATATTTTAATACTTTAGAAGCTATCATACTTTCTTTTTTTATTATAAATTATTAAAACACTAATAATATTATAAATTATTTAAACACTAATAATTTAAATATATATTATTAGGTTGAACGTAAAGTTATTGCCAAATTTTTATATTATGTTATAACTCAGATAAAACATGTCCTGATGCATTACAATAAAGTAATATATTATCATTTGATGAGTAATCGATTAAATTATATTAATAAAGAAATCATTTGTTTATCTGAAATATTTTTATCTTTTTTTAGCGCTAAAAATGAATTATGAAAAAGAACATATAAGACACTGTATATTGTACGAATTTCAGAAGAAGAACAGTGCGACTGAGGCAACCAAATTTGCAAGAGGTATTCGGAAAGGAAACTGTAAAAGATAGAACAGTTCGGATCTGGTATAAAAAATTCAAAAATGAAAATTTCAGCTTGGAAGATAAACCACGTTCCGGCAGGCCTTCTGTTGTTGATGACGCCATCTTGAAGTCTGAATTAAGAGCAAACCCATTTTCTACTACAAGAGAATTAGCGAAGAGACTCCAGGTTTCACAAACAGCTATTACAACCAATATTCATAAACTAGGATTTATTCAAAAATGGTCTAAATGGATTCCTCATGATCTCACAGAAAAACACAAAATGGATAGTATTTTTGCATGTTCTTCTCTCCTTTTACGATATGAAAACGATCCTTTTTTGACTGATTGATAACCGGAGACGAAAAATGGATTCGTTACAGTAATGTCATGCATAAAAGAGCCTATGTCTTACCAAATGAACCAGTTCCTACCACATCAAAACCGAATATCCATGGAAAAAAGAACATGCTTTCTATTTGGTGGAATCGCAAGGGAATTGTACATTTTGAAATGTTACCTCATGGTGAAACAATTACAGCCGATCTGTACTGCGAACAATTGACACGATTATCATCTGAAATACGAAATAAATGTCCGATTTTAGCCAATCGAAAAGGTGTATTCTACACCATGACAATGCAAGGCCACACGTTGCAATCAAAACCCTTCGGAAGGTACATGAACTGGGTTGGGAAGTTCTTAATCACCCTCCATATTCGCCTGACATTGCTCCATCGGACTACTATTTATTTCGTTCCTTGCAAAACTATTTGGACCAGAAATCATTCCTTAATTTGAGTGATGTTAAATCGGCTCTTGTGACTTTCTTCGAGTCCAAATCCGAAGATTTTTTTGCTAGAGGTATCGATCGTTTACCAGAAAGATGGAGACAAGTTGTTGAAAATAATGGAAACTACCTTTTGGATTAAATCAATATTTTTGATAATAAAATTTTGATTTTAATTTTCGTTTAAAATTTGGCAACAACTTTACGTTCAACCTGATAATTTTTTCTAATTTAAAATATTTAATAATATTTAATTGTATTTTAAATGTAGGAGATCTCCGAAAAGTAACAGTTGCATTTTCAGTATCTCTTTGGAAACTTTAATTTAAAATCATAACTTGTCAAAAATGTTTAAAATCAATACTGGAAATTCCTGTTCAGAAAAGTTGAACATACAACTCCAACATTCTAACGATAATCTTGATCTATGACTCCAGCATCAACATCAATGAAATATTTTAAGGCTAAACCGCTTCTTCGTTCAACAAAACAAAAACAACCTTCTGGAGGAGCAATTTTGATATCAGTCATTATTCGTTTATTACCTCCTGCGGGGATAATGCAGTTTTCTACACTATATAAATCAAAACCGAAACCTTTATAAGCAGGTCCCCGAAAAGGAGCACTTGTATTTCCTGATATTTTTTGATATTTTAATACTTTAGAAGCTATCATACTTTCTTTTTTTATTATAAATTATTAAAACACTAATAATATTATAAATTATTTAAACACTAATAATTTAAATATATTATTAGGTTGAACGTAAAGTTATTGCCAAATTTTTATATTATGTTATAACTCAGATAAAACATGTCCTGATGCATTACAATAAAGTAATATATTATCATTTGATGAGTAATCGATTAAATTATATTAATAAAGAAATCATTTGTTTATCTGAAATATTTTTATCTTTTTTTAGCGCTAAAAATGAATTATGAAAAAGAACATATAAGACACTGTATATTGTACGAATTTCAGAAGAAGAACAGTGCGACTGAGGCAACCAGAAATTTGCAAGAGGTATTCGGAAAGGAAACTGTAAAAGATAGAACAGTTCGGATCTGGTATAAAAAATTCAAAAATGAAAATTTCAGCTTGGAAGATAAACCACGTTCCGGCAGGCCTTCTGTTGTTGATGACGCCATCTTGAAGTCTGAATTAAGAGCAAACCCATTTTCTACTACAAGAGAATTAGCGAAGAGACTCCAGGTTTCACAAACAGCTATTACAACCAATATTCATAAACTAGGATTTATTCAAAAATGGTCTAAATGGATTCCTCATGATCTCACAGAAAAACACAAAATGGATAGTATTTTTGCATGTTCTTCTCTCCTTTTACGATATGAAAACGATCCTTTTTTGACTGATTGATAACCGGAGACGAAAAATGGATTCGTTACAGTAATGTCATGCATAAAAGAGCCTATGTCTTACCAAATGAACCAGTTCCTACCACATCAAAACCGAATATCCATGGAAAAAAGAACATGCTTTCTATTTGGTGGAATCGCAAGGGAATTGTACATTTTGAAATGTTACCTCATGGTGAAACAATTACAGCCGATCTGTACTGCGAACAATTGACACGATTATCATCTGAAATACGAAATAAATGTCCGATTTTAGCCAATCGAAAAGGTGTTATTCTACACCATGACAATGCAAGGCCACACGTTGCAATCAAAACCCTTCGGAAGGTACATGAACTGGGTTGGGAAGTTCTTAATCACCCTCCATATTCGCCTGACATTGCTCCATCGGACTACTATTTATTTCGTTCCTTGCAAAACTATTTGGACCAGAAATCATTCCTTAATTTGAGTGATGTTAAATCGGCTCTTGTGACTTTCTTCGAGTCCAAATCCGAAGATTTTTTTGCTAGAGGTATCGATCGTTTACCAGAAAGATGGAGACAAGTTGTTGAAAATAATGGAAACTACCTTTTGGATTAAATCAATATTTTTGATAATAAAATTTTGATTTTAATTTTCGTTTAAAATTTGGCAACAACTTTACGTTCAACCTGATAATTTTTTCTAATTTAAAATATTTAATAATATTTAATTGTATTTTAAATGTAGGAGATCTCCGAAAAGTAACAGTTGCATTTTCAGTATCTCTTTGGAAACTTTAATTTAAAATCATAACTTGTCAAAAATGTTTAAAATCAATACTGGAAATTCCTGTTCAGAAAAGTTGAACATAACAACTCCACATTCTAACGATAATCTTGATCTATGACTCCAGCATCAACATCAATGAAATATTTTAAGGCTAAACCGCTTCTTCGTTCAACAAAACAAAAACAACCTTCTGGAGGAGCAATTTTGATATCAGTCATTATTCGTTTATTACCTCCTGCGGGGATAATGCAGTTTTCTACACTATATAAATCAAAACCGAAACCTTTATAAGCAGGTCCCCGAAAAGGAGCACTTGTATTTCCTGATATTTTTTGATATTTTAATACTTTAGAAGCTATCATACTTTCTTTTTTATTATAAATTATTAAACACTAATAATATTATAAATTATTTAACACTAATAATTTAAATATATATTATTAGGTTGAACGTAAAGTTATTGCCAAATTTTTATATTATGTTATAACTCAGATAAACATGTCCTGATGCATTACAATAAAGTAATATTATCATTTGATGAGTAATCGATTAAATTATATTAATAAGAAATCATTTGTTTATCTGAAATATTTTTATCTTTTTTAGCGCTAAAAATGAATTATGAAAAAGAACATATAAGACACTGTATATTGTACGAATTTCAGAAGAAGAACAGTGCGACTGAGGCAACCAGAAATTTGCAAGAGGTATTCGGAAAGGAAACTGTAAAAGATAGAACAGTTCGGATCTGGTATAAAAAATTCAAAAATGAAAATTTCAGCTTGGAAGATAAACCACGTTCCGGCAGGCCTTCTGTTGTTGATGACGCCATCTTGAAGTCTGAATTAAGAGCAAACCCATTTCTACTACAAGAGAATTAGCGAAGAGACTCCAGGTTTCACAAACAGCTATTACAACCAATATTCATAAACTAGGATTTATTCAAAAATGGTCTAAATGGATTCCTCATGATCTCACAGAAAAACACAAAATGGATAGTATTTTTGCATGTTCTTCTCTCCTTTTACGATATGAAAACGATCCTTTTTTGACTGATTGATAACCGGAGACGAAAAATGGATTCGTTACAGTAATGTCATGCATAAAGAGCCTATGTCTTACCAAATGAACCAGTTCCTACCACATCAAAACCGAATATCCATGGAAAAAAGAACATGCTTTCTATTTGGTGGAATCGCAAGGGAATTGTACATTTTGAAATGTTACCTCATGGTGAAACAATTACAGCCGATCTGTACTGCGAACAATTGACACGATTATCATCTGAAATACGAAATAAATGTCCGATTTTAGCCAATCGAAAAGGTGTTATTCTACACCATGACAATGCAAGGCCACACGTTGCAATCAAAACCCTTCGGAAGGTACATGAACTGGGTTGGGAAGTTCTTAATCACCCTCCATATTCGCCTGACATTGCTCCATCGGACTACTATTTATTTCGTTCCTTGCAAAACTATTTGGACCAGAAATCATTCCTTAATTTGAGTGATGTTAAATCGGCTCTTGTGACTTTCTTCGAGTCCAAATCCGAAGATTTTTTTGCTAGAGGTATCGATCGTTTACCAGAAAGATGGAGACAAGTTGTTGAAAATAATGGAAACTACCTTTTGGATTAAATCAATATTTTTGATAATAAAATTTTGATTTTAATTTTCGTTTAAAATTTGGCAACAACTTTACGTTCAACCTGATAATTTTTTCTAATTTAAAATATTTAATAATATTTAATTGTATTTTAAATGTAGGAGATCTCCGAAAAGTAACAGTTGCATTTTCAGTATCTCTTTTGGAAACTTTAATTTAAAATCATAACTTGTCAAAAATGTTTAAAATCAATACTGGAAATTCCTGTTCAGAAAAGTTGAACATAACAACTCCAACATTCTAACGATAATCTTGATCTATGACTCCAGCATCAACATCAATGAAATATTTTAAGGCTAAACCGCTTCTTCGTTCAACAAAACAAAAACAACCTTCTGGAGGAGCAATTTTGATATCAGTCATTATTCGTTTATTACCTCCTGCGGGGATAATGCAGTTTTCTACACTATATAAATCAAAACCGAAACCTTTATAAGCAGGTCCCCGAAAAGGAGCACTTGTATTTCCTGATATTTTGATATTTTAATACTTTAGAAGCTATCATACTTTCTTTTTTTATTATAAATTATTAAAACACTAATAATATTATAAATTATTTAAACACTAATAATTTTAAATATATATTATTAGGTTGAACGTAAAGTTATTGCCAAATTTTTATATTATGTTATAACTCAGATAAAACATGTCCTGATGCATTACAATAAAGTAATATATTATCATTTGATGAGTAATCGATTAAATTATATTAATAAAGAAATCATTTGTTTATCTGAAATATTTTTATCTTTTTTTAGCGCTAAAAATGAATTATGAAAAAGAACATATAAGACACTGTATATTGTACGAATTTCAGAAGAAGAACAGTGCGACTGAGGCAACCAGAAATTTGCAAGAGGTATTCGGAAAGGAAACTGTAAAAGATAGAACAGTTCGGATCTGGTATAAAAAATTCAAAAATGAAAATTTCAGCTTGGAAGATAAACCACGTTCCGGCAGGCCTTCTGTTGTTGATGACGCCATCTTGAAGTCTGAATTAAGAGCAAACCCATTTTCTACTACAAGAGAATTAGCGAAGAGACTCCAGGTTTCACAAACAGCTATTACAACCAATATTCATAAACTAGGATTTATTCAAAAATGGTCTAAATGGATTCCTCATGATCTCACAGAAAAACACAAAATGGATAGTATTTTTGCATGTTCTTCTCTCCTTTTACGATATGAAAACGATCCTTTTTTGACTGATTGATAACCGGAGACGAAAAATGGATTCGTTACAGTAATGTCATGCATAAAAGAGCCTATGTCTTACCAAATGAACCAGTTCCTACCACATCAAAACCGAATATCCATGGAAAAAAGAACATGCTTTCTATTTGGTGGAATCGCAAGGGAATTGTACATTTTGAAATGTTACCTCATGGTGAAACAATTACAGCCGATCTGTACTGCGAACAATTGACACGATTATCATCTGAAATACGAAATAAATGTCCGATTTTAGCCAATCGAAAAGGTGTTATTCTACACCATGACAATGCAAGGCCACACGTTGCAATCAAAACCCTTCGGAAGGTACATGAACTGGGTTGGGAAGTTCTTAATCACCCTCCATATTCGCCTGACATTGCTCCATCGGACTACTATTTATTTCGTTCCTTGCAAAACTATTTGGACCAGAAATCATTCCTTAATTTGAGTGATGTTAAATCGGCTCTTGTGACTTTCTTCGAGTCCAAATCCGAAGATTTTTTTGCTAGAGGTATCGATCGTTTACCAGAAAGATGGAGACAAGTTGTTGAAAATAATGGAAACTACCTTTTGGATTAAATCAATATTTTTGATAATAAAATTTTGATTTTAATTTTCGTTTTAAAATTTGGCAACAACTTTACGTTCAACCTGATAATTTTTTCTAATTTTAAATATTTAATAATATTTAATTGTATTTTAAATGTAGGAGATCTCCGAAAAGTAACAGTTGCATTTTCAGTATCTCTTTGGAAACTTTAATTTAAAATCATAACTTGTCAAAAATGTTTAAAATCAATACTGGAAATTCCTGTCAGAAAAGTTGAACATAACAACTCCAACATTCTAACGATAATCTTGATCTATGACTCCAGCAATCAACATCAATGAAATATTTTAAGGCTAAACCGCTTCTTCGTTCAACAAAACAAAAAACAACCTTCTGGAGGAGCAATTTTGATATCAGTCATTATTCGTTTATTACCTCCTGCGGGGATAATGCAGTTTTCTACACTATATAAATCAAAACCGAAACCTTTATAAGCAGGTCCCGAAAAGGAGCACTTGTATTTCCTGATATTTTTTGATATTTTAATACTTTAGAAGCTATCATACTTTCTTTTTTTATTATAAATTATTAAAACACTAATAATATTATAAATTATTTAAACACTAATAATTTAAATATATATTATAGGTTGAACGTTAAAGTTATTGCCAAATTTTTATATTATGTTATAACTCAGATAAAACATGTCCTGATGCATTACAATAAAGTAATATATTATCATTTGATGAGTAATCGATTAAATTATATTAATAAAGAAATCATTTGTTTATCTGAAATATTTTTATCTTTTTTTAGCGCTAAAAATGAATTATGAAAAAGAACATATAAGACACTGTATATTGTACGAATTTCAGAAGAAGAACAGTGCGACTGAGGCAACCAGAAATTTGCAAGAGGTATTCGGAAAGGAAACTGTAAAAGATAGAACAGTTCGGATCTGGTATAAAAAATTCAAAAAATGAAAATTTCAGCTTGGAAGATAAACCACGTTCCGGCAGGCCTTCTGTTGTTGATGACGCCATCTTGAAGTCTGAATTAAGAGCAAACCCATTTTCTACTACAAGAGAATTAGCGAAGAGACTCCAGGTTTCACAAACAGCTATTACAACCAATATTCATAAACTAGGATTTATTCAAAAATGGTCTAAATGGATTCCTCATGATCTCACAGAAAAACACAAATGGATAGTATTTTTGCATGTTCTTCTCTCCTTTTACGATATGAAAACGATCCTTTTTTGACTGATTGATAACCGGAGACGAAAAATGGATTCGTTACAGTAATGTCATGCATAAAAGAGCCTATGTCTTACCAAATGAACCAGTTCCTACCACATCAAAACCGAATATCCATGGAAAAAAGAACATGCTTTCTATTTGGTGGAATCGCAAGGGAATTGTACATTTTGAAATGTTACCTCATGGTGAAACAATTACAGCCGATCTGTACTGCGAACAATTGACACGATTATCATCTGAAATACGAAATAAATGTCCGATTTTAGCCAATCGAAAAGGTGTTATTCTACACCATGACAATGCAAGGCCACACGTTGCAATCAAAACCCTTCGGAAGGTACATGAACTGGGTTGGGAAGTTCTTAATCACCCTCCATATTCGCCTGACATTGCTCCATCGGACTACTATTTATTTCGTTCCTTGCAAAACTATTTGGACCAGAAATCATTCCTTAATTTGAGTGATGTTAAATCGGCTCTTGTGACTTTCTTCGAGTCCAAATCCGAAGATTTTTTTTGCTAGAGGTATCGATCGTTTACCAGAAAGATGGAGACAAGTTGTTGAAAATAATGGAAACTACCTTTTGGATTAAATCAATATTTTTGATAATAAAATTTTGATTTTAATTTTCGTTTAAAATTTGGCAACAACTTTACGTTCAACCTGATAATTTTTTCTAATTTAAAATATTTAATAATATTTAATTGTATTTTAAATGTAGGAGATCTCCGAAAAGTAACAGTTGCATTTTCAGTATCTCTTTGGAAACTTTAATTTAAAATCATAACTTGTCAAAAATGTTTAAAATCAATACTGGAAATTCCTGTTCAGAAAAGTTGAACATAACAACTCCAACATTCTAACGATAATCTTGATCTATGACTCCAGCATCAACATCAATGAAATATTTTAAGGCTAAACCGCTTCTTCGTTCAACAAACAAAAACAACCTTCTGGAGGGAGCAATTTTTGATATCAGTCATTATTCGTTTATTACCTCCTGCGGGGATAATGCAGTTTTCTACACTATATAAATCAAAACCGAAACCTTTATAAGCAGGTCCCCGAAAAGGAGCACTTGTATTTCCTGATATTTTTTGATATTTTAATACTTTAGAAGCTATCATACTTTCTTTTTTTATTATAAATTATTAAAACACTAATAATATTATAAATTATTTAAACACTAATAATTTAAATATATATTATTAGGTTGAACGTAAAGTTATTGCCAAATTTTTATATTATGTTTAACTCAGATAAAACATGTCCTGATGCATTACAATAAAGTAATATATTATCATTTGATGAGTAATCGATTAAATTATATTAATAAAGAAATCATTTGTTTATCTGAAATATTTTTATCTTTTTTTAGCGCTAAAAATGAATTATGAAAAAGAACATATAAGACACTGTATATTGTACGAATTTCAGAAGAAGAACAGTGCGACTGAGGCAACCAGAAATTTGCAAGAGGTATTCGGAAAGGAAACTGTAAAAGATAGAACAGTTCGGATCTGGTATAAAAAATTCAAAAATGAAAATTTCAGCTTGGAAGATAAACCACGTTCCGGCAGGCCTTCTGTTGTTGATGACGCCATCTTGAAGTCTGAATTAAGAGCAACCCATTTTCTACTACAAGAGAATTAGCGAAGAGACTCCAGGTTTCACAAACAGCTATTACAACCAATATTCATAAACTAGGATTTATTCAAAAATGGTCTAAATGGATTCCTCATGATCTCACAGAAAAACACAAAATGGATAGTATTTTTGCATGTTCTTCTCTCCTTTTACGATATGAAAACGATCCTTTTTTGACCGATTGATAACCGGAGACGAAAAATGGATTCGTTACAGTAATGTCATGCATAAAAGAGCCTATGTCTTACCAAATGAACCAGTTCCTACCACATCAAAACCGAATATCCATGGAAAAAAGAACATGCTTTCTATTTGGTGGAATCGCAAGGGAATTGTACATTTTGAAATGTTACCTCATGGTGAAACAATTACAGCCGATCTGTACTGCGAACAATTGACACGATTATCATCTGAAATACGAAATAAATGTCCGATTTTAGCCAATCGAAAAGGTGTTATTCTACACCATGACAATGCAAGGCCACACGTTGCAATCAAAACCCTTCGGAAGGTACATGAACTGGGTTGGGAAGTTCTTAATCACCCTCCATATTCGCCTGACATTGCTCCATCGGACTACTATTTATTTCGTTCCTTGCAAAACTATTTGGACCAGAAATCATTCCTTAATTTGAGTGATGTTAAATCGGCTCTTGTGACTTTCTTCGAGTCCAAATCCGAAGATTTTTTTGCTAGAGGTATCGATCGTTTACCAGAAAGATGGAGACAAGTTGTTGAAAATAATGGAAATACCTTTTGGATTAAATCAATATTTTTGATAATAAAATTTTGTTTTAATTTTCGTTTAAAATTTGGCAACAACTTTACGTTCAACCTGATAATTTTTTCTAATTTAAAATATTTAATAATATTTAATTGTATTTTAAATGTAGGAGATCCCGAAAAGTAACAGTTGCATTTTCAGTATCTCTTTGGAAACTTTTAATTTAAAATCATAACTTGTCAAAAATGTTTAAAATCAATACTGGAAATTCCTGTTCAGAAAAGTTGAACATAACAACTCCAACATTCTAACGATAATCTTGATCTATGACTCCAGCATCAACATCAATGAAATATTTTAAGGCTAAACCGCTTCTTCGTTCAACAAAACAAAAACAACCTTCTGGAGGAGCAATTTTGATATCAGTCATTATTCGTTTATTACTCCTGCGGGGATAATGCAGTTTTCTACACTATATAAATCAAAACCGAAACCTTTATAAGCAGGTCCCCGAAAAGGAGCACTTGTATTTCTGATATTTTTTGATATTTTAATACTTTAGAAGCTATCATACTTTCTTTTTTATTATAAATTATTAAAACACTAATAATATTATAAATTATTTAACACTAATAATTTAAATATATATTATTAGGTTGAACGTAAAGTTATTGCCAAATTTTTATATTATGTTATAACTCAGATAAAACATGTCCTGATGCATTACAATAAAGTAATATATTATCATTTGATGAGTAATCGATTAAATTATATTAATAAAGAAATCATTTGTTTATCTGAAATATTTTTATCTTTTTTTAGCGCTAAAAATGAATTATGAAAAAGAACATATAAGACACTGTATATTGTACGAATTTCAGAAGAAGAACAGTGCGACTGAGGCAACCAGAAATTTGCAAGAGGTATTCGGAAAGGAAACTGTAAAAGATAGAACAGTTCGGATCTGGTATAAAAAATTCAAAAATGAAAATTTCAGCTTGGAAGATAAACCACGTTCCGGCAGGCCTTCTGTTGTTGATGACGCCATCTTGAAGTCTGAATTAAGAGCAAACCCATTTCTACTACAAGAGAATTAGCGAAGAGACTCCAGGTTTCACAAACAGCTATTACAACCAATATTCATAAACTAGGATTTATTCAAAAATGGTCTAAATGGATTCCTCATGATCTCACAGAAAAACAAAATGGATCGTATTTTTGCATGTTCTTCTCTCCTTTTACGATATGAAAACGATCCTTTTTTGACCGATTGATAACCGGAGACGAAAAATGGATTCGTTACAGTAATGTCATGCATAAAAGAGCCTATGTCTTACCAAATGAACCAGTTCCTACCACATCAAAACCGAATATCCATGGAAAAAAGAACATGCTTTCTATTTGGTGGAATCGCAAGGGAATTGTACATTTTGAAATGTTACCTCATGGTGAAACAATTACAGCCGATCTGTACTGCGAACAATTGACACGATTATCATCTGAAATACGAAAATAAATGTCCGATTTTAGCCAATCGAAAAGGTGTTATTCTACACCATGACAATGCAAGGCCACACGTTGCAATCAAAACCCTTCGGAAGGTACATGAACTGGGTTGGGAAGTTCTTAATCACCCCCATATTCGCCTGACATTGCTCCATCGGACTACTATTTATTTCGTTCCTTGCAAAACTATTTGGACCAGAAATCATTCCTTAATTTGAGTGATGTTAAATCGGCTCTTGTGACTTTCTTCGAGTCCAAATCCGAAGATTTTTTGCTAGAGGTATCGATCGTTTACCAGAAAGATGGAGACAAGTTGTTGAAAATAATGGAAACTACCTTTGGATTAAATCAATATTTTTGATAATAAAATTTTGATTTTAATTTTCGTTTAAAATTTGGCAACAAC
Source organism: Microvelia longipes (assembly GCA_018340805.1). NCBI lineage: Eukaryota > Metazoa > Arthropoda > Insecta > Hemiptera > Veliidae > Microvelia > Microvelia longipes. Next base: position 1,507 of record JACMZG010000319.1, on the reverse strand, counting down.
TTTAGTTCAACCTGATAATTTTTTCTAATTTAAAATATTTAATAATATTTAATTGTATTTTTAAATGTAGGAGATCTCCGAAAAGTAACAGTTGCATTTTTCAGTATCTCTTTGGAAACTTTAATTTAAATCATAACTTGTCAAAAATGTTTAAAATCAATACTGGAAATTCCTGTTCAGAAAAGTTGAACATAACAACTCCAACATTCTAACGATAATCTTGATCTATGACTCCAGCATCAACATCAATGAAATATTTTTAAGGCTAAACCGCTTCTTCGTTCAACAAAACAAAAACAACCTTCTGGAGGAGCAATTTTGATATCAGTCATTATTCGTTTATTACTCCTGCGGGGATAATGCAGTTTTCTACACTATATAAATCAAAACCGAAACCTTTATAAGCAGGTCCCGAAAAGGAGCACTTGTATTTCCTGATATTTTTTGATATTTTAATACTTTAGAAGCTATCATACTTTCTTTTTTTATTATAAATTATTAACACTAATAATATTTATTTAAACACTAATAATTTAAATATATTATTTTAGGGTTGAACGTAAAGTTATTGCCAAATTTTTTATATTATGTTATAACTCAGATAAAACATGTCCTGATGCATTACAATAAAGTAATATATTATCATTTGATGAGTAATCGATTAAATTATATTAATAAAGAAATCATTGTTTATCTGAAATATTTTTATCTTTTTTTAGCGCTAAAAATGAATTATGAAAAAGAACATATAAGACACTGTATATTGTACGAATTTCAGAAGAAGAACAGTGCGACTGAGGCAACCAGAAATTTGCAAGAGGTATTCGGAAAGGAAACTGTAAAAGATAGAACAGTTCGGATCTGGTATAAAAAATTCAAAAATGAAAATTTCAGCTTGGAAGATAAACCACGTTCCGGCGGCCTTCTGTTGTTGATGACGCCATCTTGAAGTCTGAATTAAGAGCAGACCCATTTTCTACTACAAGAGAATTAGCGAAGAGACTCCAGGTTTCACAAACAGCTATTACAACCAATATTCATAAACTAGGATTTATTCAAAAATGGTCTAAATGGATTCCTCATGATCTCACAGAAAAAACAAAATGGATCGTATTTTGCATGTTCTTCTCTCCTTTTACGATATGAAAACGATCCTTTTTTGACCGATTGATAACCGGAGACGAAAAATGGATTCGTTACAGTAATGTCATGCATAAAAGAGCCTATGTCTTACCAAATGAACCAGTTCCTACCACATCAAAACCGAATATCCATGGAAAAAAGAACATGCTTTCTATTTGGTGGAATCGCAAGGGAATTGTACATTTTGAAATGTTACCTCATGGTGAAACAATTACAGCCGATCTGTACTGCGAACAATTGACACGATTATCATCTGAAATACGAAATAAATGTCCGATTTTAGCCAATCGAAAAGGTGTTATTCTACACCATGACAATGCAAGGCACACGTTGCAATCAAAACCCTTCGGAAGGTACATGAACT
>JACMZG010000318.1:0-20538 GCA_018340805.1 Microvelia longipes | reverse complement strand
AAAATAACGCGTTTCTCATCAGGGATTGTAGAGCAATCGGCAGATTGTTCATGCTTTACTAAAACAACTGTTTCTAGCAATAGACCAGTAGTTATTTCGCATATAAGCATTAGAGTGGGACAACACGAGACTAAAACTTTGCGGTTTTCTACTTTAGATTCGTTCGCAATTATACATAAGTTGTACTTTGTTGTGAGATTACTGTCGTTCTCTGATCGAATTCCAGTTATTAAAATAGTGATTTTCATGCTTATTTTGATCGTTTTAACGCTTAAATCGCTTTTAAAAACATTAGAGAAATAAGCGATTTCCATCAAGGATTGTAGAAGCAATCGGCAGATTTGTTTCAAATCTATTTCCTACAATGTTCAGCATATAAACAGTGTTATTTTCATGCATTTTAGACGTGGGAAAACTCGAGAAAACTTTGGTTTTCTACTTTAGATTCGTTTCCAGACATATTACATAATTGTACTTGTGTGATTTACTGTGGTTCTCTGATCGATAATCAGTTATTAAATAGTGATTTTCAATGCTTATTTTGATCGTTTTTAAACGCTTAAATACGCTTTAAACAATAACATTAGAGAAATAAGCGATTCCATCAAGAATTGTAGAAGCAATCGGCAGATTGTTTCATCTATTTCCTAACAATTCAGCAATAGAACAGTGTTATTTCATGCATTTTAGACGGTGGAAACACGAGAAAACTTTCGGTTTTCTACTTTAGATTCGTTCCAGACATATACATAAGTTGTACTTTGTGTGATTTACTGTGGTTCTCTGATCGAAATCCCAGTTATTAAAATAGTGATTTTCATGCTTATTTGATCGTTTTAAACGCTTAAATACGCTTTAAAACAATAACATTAGAGAAATAAGCGATTTCCATCAAGAATTGTAGAATGCATCGGCAGATTTGTTCAATCTATTTCCTAACATGTTCAGCAATAGAACAGTGTTTATTTCATGCATTTTAGAGTGGAACACGAGAAAACTTCGGTTTCTACTTTAGATTCGTTCCAGACATATTACATAAGTTGTACTTTGTGTGATTTACTGTGGTTCTCTGATCGAAATCCAGTTATTAAAATAGTGATTTCATGCTTATTTTGATCATTTTAAGCTTAAATACGCTTTAAACAATAACATTAGAGAAATAAGCGATTTCCATCAAGAATTGTAGAAGCCATCGGCAGATTTGTTTAATCTATTTCCTAACAATGTTCAGCAATAGAACAGTGTTATTTCATGCATTTTAGACGTGGGAAACACGAAAACTTTGGTTTCTACTTTAGATTCGTTCCAGACATATTACATAAGTTGTACTTTGTGTGATTTACTGTGGTTCTCTGATCGAAATCCAGTTATTAAAATAGTGATTTTCATGCTTATTTTGATCGTTTTAAGCGCTTAAATACGCTTTAAACAATAACATTAGAGAAATAAGCGATTTCCATCAAGAATTGTAGAAGCCATCGGCAGATTTGTTTCAATCTATTTCCTAACAATATTCAGCAATAGAACAGTGTTATTTCATGCATTTTAGACGTGGGAAACACGAGAAAACTTTGGTTTTCTACTTTAGATTCGTTCCAGACATATTACATAAGTTGTACTTTGTGTGATTTACTGTGGTTCTCTGATCGAAATCCAGTTATTAAAATAGTGATTTTCATGCTTATTTTGATCATTTTAACGCTTAAATACGCTTTAAACAATAACATTAGAGAAATAAGCGATTTCCATCAAGAATTGTAGATGCCATCGGCAGATTTGTTTCAATCTATTTCCTAACATATTCAGCAATAGAACAGTGTTATTTCATGCATTTTAGACGTGGAAAACACGAGAAAACTTTGGTTTTCTACTTTAGATTCGTTCCAGACATATTACATAAGTTGTACTTTGTGTGATTTACTGTGGTTCTCTGATCGAAATCCAGTTATTAAAATAGTGTTTCATGCTTATTTTGATCGTTTTAAGCGCTTAAATACGCTTTAAACAATAACATTAGAGAAATAAGCGATTTCCATCAAGAATTGTAGAGCATCGGCAGATTTGTTTCAATCTATTTCCTAACAATATTCAGCAATAGAACAGTGTTATTTCATGCATTTTAGACGTGGGAAACACGAGAAACTTTGGTTTTCTACTTTAGATTCGTTCCAGACATATTACATAAGTTGTACTTTGTGTGATTTACTGTGGTTCTCTGATCGAAATCCAGTTATTAAAATAGTGATTTTCATGCTTATTTTGATCGTTTTAAACGCTTAAATACGCTTTAAACAATAACATTAGAGAAATAAGCGATTTCCATCAAGAATTGTAGAAGCCATCGGCAGATTGTTTCAATCTATTTCCTAACAATTCAGCAATAGAACAGTGTTATTTCATGCATTTTAGACGTGGGAAACACGAGAAAACTTTGGTTTTCTACTTTAGATTCGTTCCAGACATATTACATAAGTTGTACTTTGTGTGATTTACTGTGGTTCTCTGATCGAAATCCAGTTATTAAAATAGTGATTTTCATGCTTATTTTGATCGTTTTAAAACGCTTAAATACGCTTTAAACAATAACATTAGAGAAATAAGCGATTTCCATCAAGAATTGTAGAAGCCATCGGCAGATTTGTTTCAATCTATTTCCTAACATGTTCAGCAATAGAACAGTGTTATTTCATGCATTTTAGACGTGGGAAACACGAGAAAACTTTGGTTTTCTACTTTAGATTCGTTCCAGACATATTACATAAGTTGTACTTTGTGTGATTTACTGTGGTTCTCTGATCGAAATCCAGTTATTAAAATAGTGATTTTCATGCTTATTTTGATCGTTTTAACGCTTAAATACGCTTTAAACAATAACATTAGAGAAATAAGCGATTTCCATCAGAATTGTAGAAGCCATCGGCAGATTTGTTTCAATCTATTTCCTAACAATGTTCAGCAATAGAACAGTGTTATTTCATGCATTTTAGACGTGGAAACACGAGAAAACTTTGGTTTTCTACTTTAGATTCGTTCCAGACATATTACATAAGTTGTACTTTGTGTGATTTACTGTGGTTCTCTGATCGAAATCCAGTTATTAAAATAGTGATTTTCATGCTTATTTTGATCGTTTTAAACGCTTAAATACGCTTTTAAACAATAACATTAGAGAAATAAGCGATTTCCATCAAGAATTGTAGAGCCATCGGCAGATTTGTTTCAATCTATTTCCTAACAATGTTCAGCAATAGAACAGTGTTATTTCATGCATTTTAGACGTGGAAACACGAGAAAACTTTGGTTTTCTACTTTAGATTCGTTCCAGACATATTGCATAAGTTGTACTTTGTGTGATTTACTGTGGTTCTCTGATCGAAATCCAGTTATTAAAATAGTGATTTTCATGCTTATTTTGATCGTTTTAAGCGCTTAAATACGCTTTAAACAATAACATTAGAGAAATAAGCGATTTCCATCAAGAATTGTAGAGCCATCGGCAGATTTGTTTCAATCTATTTCCTAACAATATTCAGCAATAGAACAGTGTTATTTCATGCATTTTAGACGTGGGAAACACGAGAAAACTTTGGTTTTCTACTTTAGATTCGTTCCAGACATATTGCATAAGTTGTACTTTGTGTGATTTACTGTGGTTCTCTGATCGAAATCCAGTTATTAAAATAGTGATTTTCATGCTTATTTTGATTTTTAACGCTTAAATACGCTTTAAACAAAACATTAGAGAAATAAGCGATTTCCATCAAGAATTGTAGAAGCCATCGGCAGATTTGTTTCAATCTATTTCCTAACAATTTCAGCAATAGAACAGTGTTATTTCATGCATTTTAGACGTGGAAACACGAGAAAACTTTGGTTTTCTACTTTAGATTCGTTCCAGACATATTTACATAAGTTGTACTTTGTGTGATTTACTGTGGTTCTCTGATCGAAATCCAGTTATTAAAATAGTGATTTTCATGCTTATTTTGATCGTTTTAAACGCTTAAATACGCTTTAAACAATAACATTAGAGAAATAAGCGATTTCCATCAAGAATTGTAGAAGCCATCGGCAGATTTGTTTCAATCTATTTCCTAACAATGTTCAGCAATAGAACAGTGTTATTTCATGCATTTTAGACGTGGAAACACGAGAAAACTTTGGTTTTCTACTTTAGATTCGTTCCAGACATATTACATAAGTTGTACTTTGTGTGATTTACTGTGGTTCTCTGATCGAAATCCAGTTATTAAAATAGTGATTTTCATGCTTATTTTGATCGTTTTAACGCTTAAATACGCTTTAAACAATAACATTAGAGAAATAAGCGATTTCCATCAAGAATTGTAGAGCCATCGGCAGATTTGTTTCAATCTATTTCCTAACATTCAGCAATAGAACAGTGTTATTTCATGCATTTTAGACGTGGGAAACACGAGAAAACTTTGGTTTTCTACTTTAGATTCGTTCCAGACATATTACATAAGTTGTACTTTGTGTGATTTACTGTGGTTCTCTGATCGAAATCCAGTTATTAAAATAGTGATTTTCATGCTTATTTTGATCGTTTTAAGCGCTTAAATACGCTTTAAACAATAACATTAGAGAAATAAGCGATTTCCATCAAGAATTGTAGAAGCCATCGGCAGATTTGTTTCAATCTATTTCCTAACAATGTTCAGCAATAACAGTTTATTTCATGCATTTTAGACGTGGGAAACACGAGAAAACTTTGGTTTTCTACTTTAGATTCGTTCCAGACATATTACATAAGTTGTACTTTGTGTGATTTACTGTGGTTCTCTGATCGAAATCCAGTTATTAAAATAGTGATTTTCATGCTTATTTTGATCGTTTTAAGCGCTTAAATACGCTTTAAACAATAACATTAGAGAAATAAGCGATTTCCATCAAGAATTGTAGATGCATCGGCAGATTTGTTTCAATCTATTTCCTAACAATTCAGCAATAGAACAGTGTTATTTCATGCATTTTAGACGTGGGAAACACGAGAAAACTTTGGTTTTCTACTTTAGATTCGTTCCAGACATATTACATAAGTTGTACTTTGTGTGATTTACTGTGGTTCTCTGATCGAAATCCAGTTATTAAAATAGTGATTTTCATGCTTATTTTGATCGTTTTAAGCGCTTAAATACGCTTTAAACAATAACATTAGAGAAATAAGCGATTTCCATCAAGAATTGTAGAAGCCATCGGCAGATTTGTTTCAATCTATTTCCTAACAATGTTCAGCAATAGAACAGTGTTTTTCATGCATTTTAGACGTGGGAAACACGAGAAAACTTTGTTTTCTACTTTAGATTCGTTCCAGACATATTACATAAGTTGTACTTTGTGTGATTTACTGTGGTTCTCTGATCGAAATCCAGTTATTAAAATAGTGATTTTCATGCTTATTTTGATCGTTTTAAGCGCTTAAATACGCTTTAAACAATAACATTAGAGAAATAAGCGATTTCCATCAAGAATTGTAGAAGCCATCGGCAGATTTGTTTCAATCTATTTCCTAACAATATTCAGCAATAGAACAGTGTTATTTCATGCATTTTAGACGTGGGAAACACGAGAAAACTTTGGTTTTCTACTTTAGATTCGTTCCAGACATATTACATAAGTTGTACTTTGTGTGATTTACTGTGGTTCTCTGATCGAAATCCAGTTATTAAAATAGTGATTTTCATGCTTATTTTGATCGTTTTAAGCGCTTAAATACGCTTTAAACAATAACATTAGAGAAATAAGCGATTTCCATCAAGAATTGTAGAGCCATCGGCAGATTTGTTTCAATCTATTTCCTAACAATGTTCAGCAATAGAACAGTGTTATTTCATGCATTTTAGACGTGGAAAACGAGAAAACTTTGGTTTTCTACTTTAGATTCGTTCCAGACATATTACATAAGTTGTACTTTGTGTGATTTACTGTGGTTCTCTGATCGAAATCCAGTTATTAAAATAGTGATTTTCATGCTTATTTTGATCGTTTTAAACGCTTAAATACGCTTTAAACATAACATTAGAGAAATAAGCGATTTCCATCAAGAATTGTAGAAGCCATCGGCAGATTTGTTTCAATCTATTTCCTAACAATGTTCAGCAATAGAACAGTGTTATTTCATGCATTTTAGCGTGGGAACACGAGAAAACTTTGGTTTCTACTTTAGATTCGTTCCAGACATATTACATAAGTTGTACTTTGTGTGATTTACTGTGGTTCTCTGATCGAAATCCAGTTATTAAAATAGTGATTTTCATGCTTATTTTGATCGTTTTAAACGCTTAAATACGCTTTAAACAATAACATTAGAGAAATAAGCGATTTCCATCAAGAATTGTAGAAGCCATCGGCAGATTTGTTTCAATCTATTTCCTAACAATATTCAGCAATAGAACAGTGTTATTTCATGCATTTTAGTGGGAAACACGAGAAAACTTGGTTTTCTACTTTAGATTCGTTCCAGACATATTACATAAGTTGTACTTTGTGTGATTTACTGGTTCTCTGATCGAAATCCAGTTATTAAAATAGTGATTTTCATGCTTATTTTGATCGTTTTAAGCGCTTAAATACGCTTTAAACAATAACATTAGAGAAATAAGCGATTTCCATCAAGAATTGTAGAAGCCATCGGCAGATTTGTTTCAATCTATTTCCTAACAATGTTCAGCAATAGAACAGTGTTATTTCATGCATTTTAGACGTGGAAAACACGAGAAAACTTTGGTTTCTACTTTAGATTCGTTCCAGACATATTACATAAGTTGTACTTTGTGTGATTTACTGTGGTTCTCTGATCGAAATCCAGTTATTAAAATAGTGATTTTCATGCTTATTTTGATCGTTTTAAACGCTTAAATACGCTTTAAAAATAACATTAGAGAAATAAGCGATTTCCATCAAGAATTGTAGAAGCCATCGGCAGATTTGTTTCAATCTATTTCCTAACAATTTCAGCAATAGAACAGTGTTATTTCATGCATTTTAGACGTGGAAACACGAGAAAACTTTGGTTTTCTACTTTAGATTCGTTCCAGACATATTGCATAAGTTGTACTTTGTGTGATTTACTGTGGTTCTCTGATCGAAATCCAGTTATTAAAATAGTGATTTTCATGCTTATTTGATCGTTTTAAGCGCTTAAATACGCTTTAAACAATAACATTAGAGAAATAAGCGATTTCCATCAAGAATTGTAGAAGCCATCGGCAGATTTGTTTCAATCTATTTCCTAACAATATTCAGCAATAGAACAGTGTTATTTCATGCATTTTAGACGTGGGAAACACGAGAAACTTTGGTTTTCTACTTTAGATTCGTTCCAGACATATTACATAAGTTGTACTTTGTGTGATTTACTGTGGTTCTCTGATCGAAATCCAGTTATTAAAATAGTGATTTTCATGCTTATTTTGATCGTTTTAAACGCTTAAATACGCTTTAAACAATAACATTAGAGAAATAAGCGATTTCCATCAAGAATTGTAGAGCCATCGGCAGATTTGTTTCAATCTATTTCCTAAAATGTTCAGCAATAGAACAGTGTTATTTCATGCATTTTAGACGTGGGAAACACGAGAAAACTTTGGTTTTCTACTTTAGATTCGTTCCAGACATATTACATAAGTTGTACTTTGTGTGATTTACTGTGGTTCTCTGATCGAAATCCAGTTATTAAAATAGTGATTTTCATGCTTATTTTGATCGTTTTAACGCTTAAATACGCTTTAAACAATAACATTAGAGAAATAAGCGATTTCCATCAAGAATTGTAGAAGCCATCGGCAGATTTGTTTCAATCTATTTCCTAACAATGTTCAGCAATAGAACAGTGTTATTTCATGCATTTTAGACGTGGAAACACGAGAAAACTTTGGTTTTCTACTTTAGATTCGTTCCAGACATATTACATAAGTTGTACTTTGTGTGATTTACTGTGGTTCTCTGATCGAAATCCAGTTATTAAAATAGTGATTTTCATGCTTATTTTGATCGTTTTAAGCGCTTAAATACGCTTTAAACAATAACATTAGAGAAATAAGCGATTTCCATCAAGAATTGTAGAAGCCATCGGCAGATTTGTTTCAATCTATTTCCTAACAATATTCAGCAATAGAACAGTGTTATTTCATGCATTTTAGACGTGGAAACACGAGAAAACTTTGGTTTTCTACTTTAGATTCGTTCCAGACATATTACATAAGTTGTACTTTGTGTGATTTACTGTGGTTCTCTGATCGAAATCCAGTTATTAAAATAGTGATTTTCATGCTTATTTTGATCGTTTTAAGCGCTTAAATACGCTTTAAACAATAACATTAGAGAAATAAGCGATTTCCATCAAGAATTGTAGATGCCATCGGCAGATTTGTTTCAATCTATTTCCTAACAATATTCAGCAATAGAACAGTGTTATTTCATGCATTTTAGACGTGGGAAACACGAGAAAACTTTGGTTTTCTACTTTAGATTCGTTCCAGACATATTACATAAGTTGTACTTTGTGTGATTTACTGTGGTTCTCTGATCGAAATCCAGTTATTAAAATAGTGATTTTCATGCTTATTTTGATCGTTTTAAGCGCTTAAATACGCTTTAAACAATAACATTAGAGAAATAAGCGATTTCCATCAAGAATTGTAGATGCCATCGGCAGATTTGTTTCAATCTATTTCCTAACAATGTTCAGCAATAGAACAGTGTTATTTCATGCATTTAGACGTGGGAAACACGAGAAAACTTTGGTTTTCTACTTTAGATTCGTTCCAGACATATTACATAAGTTGTACTTTGTGTGATTTACTGTGGTTCTCTGATCGAAATCCAGTTATTAAAATAGTGATTTTCATGCTTATTTTGATCGTTTTAAGCGCTTAAATACGCTTTAAACAATAACATTAGAGAAATAAGCGATTTCCATCAAGAATTGTAGAAGCCATCGGCAGATTTGTTTCAATCTATTTCCTAACAATGTTCAGCAATAGAACAGTGTTATTTCATGCATTTTAGACGTGGAAACACGAGAAAACTTTGGTTTTCTACTTTAGATTCGTTCCAGACATATTACATAAGTTGTACTTTGTGTGATTTACTGTGGTTCTCTGATCGAAATCCAGTTATTAAAATAGTGATTTTCATGCTTATTTTGATCGTTTTAAGCGCTTAAATACGCTTTAAACAATAACATTAGAGAAATAAGCGATTTCCATCAAGAATTGTAGAAGCCATCGGCAGATTTGTTTCAATCTATTTCCTAACAATGTTCAGCAATAGAACAGTGTTATTTCATGCATTTTAGACGTGGAAAACGAGAAAACTTTGGTTTTCTACTTTAGATTCGTTCCAGACATATTACATAAGTTGTACTTTGTGTGATTTACTGTGGTTCTCTGATCGAAATCCAGTTATTAAAATAGTGATTTTCATGCTTATTTTGATCGTTTTAAGCGCTTAAATACGCTTTAAACAATAACATTAGAGAAATAAGCGATTTCCATCAAGAATTGTAGAACCATCGGCAGATTTGTTTCAATCTATTTCCTAACAATATTCAGCAATAGAACAGTGTTATTTCATGCATTTTAGACGTGGGAAACACGAGAAAACTTTGGTTTTCTACTTTAGATTCGTTCCAGACATACATAAGTTGTACTTTGTGTGATTTACTGTGGTTCTCTGATCGAAATCCAGTTTATTAAAATAGTGATTTTCATGCTTATTTTGATTTTTAAGCGCTTAAATACGCTTTAAACAATAACATTAGAGAAATAAGCGATTTCCATCAAGAATTGTAGATGCCATCGGCAGATTTGTTTCAATCTATTTCCTAACAATATTCAGCAATAGAACAGTGTTATTTCATGCATTTTAGACGTGGAAAACACGAGAAAACTTTGGTTTTCTACTTTAGATTCGTTCCAGACATATTACATAAGTTGTACTTTGTGTGATTTACTGTGGTTCTCTGATCGAAATCCAGTTATTAAAATAGTGATTTTCATGCTTATTTTGATCGTTTTAAGCGCTTAAATACTTTAAACAATAACATTAGAGAAATAAGCGATTTCCATCAAGAATTGTAGAGCCATCGGCAGATTTGTTTCAATCTATTTCCTAACAATATTCAGCAATAGAACAGTGTTATTTCATGCATTTTAGACGTGGGAAACACGAGAAAACTTGGTTTTCTACTTTAGATTCGTTCCAGACATATTGCATAAGTTGTACTTTGTGTGATTTACTGTGGTTCTCTGATCGAAATCCAGTTATTAAAATAGTGATTTTCATGCTTATTTTGATCGTTTTTAACGCTTAAATACGCTTTAAACAATAACATTAGAGAAAAAGCGATTTCCATCAAGAATTGTAGATGCCATCGGCAGATTTGTTTCAATCTATTTCCTAACAATATTCAGCAATAGAAAGTGTTATTTCATGCATTTTAGACGTGGGAAACACGAGAAACTTTGGTTTTCTACTTTAGATTCGTTCCAGACATATTACATAAGTTGTACTTTGTGTGATTTACTGTGGTTCTCTGATCGAAATCCAGTTATTAAAATAGTGATTTTCATGCTTATTTTGATCGTTTTAAGCGCTTAAATACGCTTTAAACAATAACATTAGAGAAATAAGCGATTTCCATCAAGAATTGTAGATGCCATCGGCAGATTTGTTTCAATCTATTTCCTAACAATATTCAGCAATAGAACAGTGTTATTTCATTTTAGACGTGGGAAACACGAGAAAACTTTGGTTTTCTACTTTAGATTCGTTCCAGACATATTACATAAGTTGTACTTGTGTGATTTACTGTGGTTCTCTGATCGAAATCCAGTTATTAAAATAGTGATTTTCATGCTTATTTTGATCGTTTTAAGCGCTTAAATACGCTTTAAACAATAACATTAGAGAAATAAGCGATTTCCATCAAGAATTGTAGAAGCATCGGCAGATTTGTTTCAATCTATTTCCTAACAATGTTCAGCAATAGAACAGTGTTATTTCATGCATTTTAGACGTGGAAAACACGAGAAACTTTGGTTTTCTACTTTAGATTCGTTCCAGACATATTACATAAGTTGTACTTTGTGTGATTTACTGTGGTTCTCTGATCGAAATCCAGTTATTAAAATAGTGATTTTCATGCTTATTTTGATCGTTTTAACGCTTAAATACGCTTTAAACAATAACATTAGAGAAATAAGCGATTTCCATCAAGAATTGTAGAAGCCATCGGCAGATTTGTTTCAATCTATTTCCTAACAATGTTCAGCAATAGAACAGTGTTATTTCATGCATTTTAGACGTGGAAACACGAGAAAACTTTGGTTTTCTACTTTAGATTCGTTCCAGACATATTACATAAGTTGTACTTTGTGTGATTTACTGTGGTTCTCTGATCGAAATCCAGTTTATTAAAATAGTGATTTTCATGCTTATTTTGATCGTTTTTAAGCGCTTAAATACGCTTTTAAAATAACATTAGAGAAATAAGCGATTTCCATCAAGAATTGTAGAAGCCATCGGCAGATTTGTTTCAATCTATTTCCTAACAATATTCAGCAATAGAACAGTGTTATTTCATGCATTTTAGACGTGGGAAACACGAGAAAACTTTGGTTTTCTACTTTAGATTCGTTCCAGACATATTACATAAGTTGTACTTTGTGTGATTTACTGTGGTTCTCTGATCGAAATCCAGTTATTAAAATAGTGATTTTCATGCTTATTTTGATCGTTTTAAGCGCTTAAATACGCTTTAAACAATAACATTAGAGAAATAAGCGATTTCCATCAAGAATTGTAGAAGCCATCGGCAGATTTGTTTCAATCTATTTCCTAACAATATTCAGCAATAGAACAGTGTTATTTCATGCATTTTAGACGTGGAAACACGAGAAAACTTTGGTTTTCTACTTTAGATTCGTTCCAGACATATTACATAAGTTGTACTTTGTGTGATTTACTGTGGTTCTCTGATCGAAATCCAGTTATTAAAATAGTGATTTTCATGCTTATTTTGATCGTTTTAAGCGCTTAAATACGCTTTAAACAATAACATTATTTGTTTCAATCTATTTCCTAACAATTCAGCAATAGAACAGTGTTATTTCATGCATTTTAGACGTGGGAAACACGAGAAAACTTTGGTTTTCTACTTTAGATTCGTTCCAGACATATTACATAAGTTGTACTTTGTGTGATTTACTGTGGTTCTCTGATCGAAATCCAGTTATTAAAATAGTGATTTTCATGCTTATTTTGATCGTTTTAAAGCGCTTAAATACGCTTTAAACAATAACATTAGAGAAATAAGCGATTTCCATCAAGAATTGTAGAAGCCATCGGCAGATTTGTTTCAATCTATTTCCTAACAATATTCAGCAATAGAACAGTGTTATTTCATGCATTTTAGACGTGGGAAACACGAGAAAACTTTGGTTTTCTACTTTAGATTCGTTCCAGACATATTACATAAGTTGTACTTTGTGTGATTTACTGTGGTTCTCTGATCGAAATCCAGTTATTAAAATAGTGATTTTCATGCTTATTTTGATCGTTTTAAGCGCTTAAATACGCTTTAAACAATAACATTAGAGAAATAAGCGATTTCCATCAAGAATTGTAGAAGCCATCGGCAGATTTGTTTCAATCTATTTCCTAACAATATTCAGCAATAGAACAGTGTTATTTCATGCATTTTAGACGTGGGAAACACGAGAAAACTTTGGTTTTCTACTTTAGATTCGTTCCAGACATATTACATAAGTTGTACTTTGTGTGATTTACTGTGGTTCTCTGATCGAAATCCAGTTATTAAAATAGTGATTTTCATGCTTATTTTGATCGTTTTAAGCGCTTAAATACGCTTTAAACAATAACATTAGAGAAATAAGCGATTTCCATCAAGAATTGTAGAAGCCATCGGCAGATTTGTTTCAATCTATTTCCTAACAATATTCAGCAATAGAACAGTGTTATTTCATGCATTTTAGACGTGGGAAACACGAGAAAACTTTGGTTTTCTACTTTAGATTCGTTCCAGACATATTACATAAGTTGTACTTTGTGTGATTTACTGTGGTTCTCTGATCGAATCCAGTTATTAAAATAGTGATTTTCATGCTTATTTTGATCGTTTTAAACGCTTAAATACGCTTTAAACAATAACATTAGAGAAATAAGCGATTTCCATCAAGAATTGTAGAAGCCATCGGCAGATTTGTTTCAATCTATTTCCTAACAATGTTCAGCAATAGAACAGTGTTATTTCATGCATTTTAGACGTGGGAAACACGAGAAAACTTTGGTTTTCTACTTTAGATTCGTTCCAGACATATTACATAAGTTGTACTTTGTGTGATTTACTGTGGTTCTCTGATCGAAATCCAGTTATTAAAATAGTGATTTTCATGCTTATTTTGATCGTTTTAAGCGCTTAAATACGCTTTAAACAATAACATTAGAGAAATAAGCGATTTCCATCAAGAATTGTAGATGCCATCGGCAGATTTGTTTCAATCTATTTCCTAACAATATTCAGCAATAGAACAGTGTTATTTCATGCATTTTAGACGTGGAAAACACGAGAAAACTTTGGTTTTCTACTTTAGATTCGTTCCAGACATATTACATAAGTTGTACTTTGTGTGATTTACTGTGTTCTCTGATCGAAATCCAGTTATTAAAATAGTGATTTTCATGCTTATTTTGATCGTTTTAAGCGCTTAAATACGCTTTAAACAATAACATTAGAGAAATAAGCGATTTCCATCAAGAATTGTAGAAGCCATCGGCAGATTTGTTTCAATCTATTTCCTAACAATATTCAGCAATAGAACAGTGTTATTTCATGCATTTTAGACGTGGGAAACACGAGAAAACTTTGGTTTTCTACTTTAGATTCGTTCCAGACATATTACATAAGTTGTACTTTGTGTGATTTACTGTGGTTCTCTGATCGAAATCCAGTTATTAAAATAGTGATTTTCATGCTTATTTTGATCGTTTTAAGCGCTTAAATACGCTTTAAACAAACATTAGAGAAATAAGCGATTTCCATCAAGAATTGTAGAAGCCATCGGCAGATTTGTTTCAATCTATTTCCTAACAATATTCAGCAATAGAACAGTGTTATTTCATGCATTTTAGACGTGGGAAACACGAGAAAACTTTGGTTTTCTACTTTAGATTCGTTCCAGACATATTACATAAGTTGTACTTTGTGTGATTTACTGTGGTTCTCTGATCGAAATCCAGTTATTAAAATAGTGATTTTCATGCTTATTTTGATCGTTTTAAGCGCTTAAATACGCTTTAAACAATAACATTAGAGAAATAAGCGATTTCCATCAAGAATTGTAGATGCATCGGCAGATTTGTTTCAATCTATTTCCTAACAATATTCAGCAATAGAACAGTGTTATTTCATGCATTTTAGACGTGGAAACACGAGAAAACTTTGGTTTTCTACTTTAGATTCGTTCCAGACATATTGCATAAGTTGTACTTTGTGTGATTTACTGTGGTTCTCTGATCGAAATCCAGTTATTAAAATAGTGATTTTCATGCTTATTTTGATCGTTTTAAGCGCTTAAATACGCTTTAAACAATAACATTAGAGAAATAAGCGATTTCCATCAAGAATTGTAGAAGCCATCGGCAGATTTGTTTCAATCTATTTCCTAACAATGTTCAGCAATAGAACAGTGTTATTTCATGCATTTTAGACGTGGGAAACACGAGAAAACTTTGGTTTTCTACTTTAGATTCGTTCCAGACATATTACATAAGTTGTACTTTGTGTGATTTACTGTGGTTCTCTGATCGAAATCCAGTTATTAAAATAGTGATTTTCATGCTTATTTTGATCGTTTTAAGCGCTTAAATACGCTTTAAACAATAACATTAGAGAAATAAGCGATTTCCATCAAGAATTGTAGAGCCATCGGCATTTGTTTCAATCTATTTCCTAACAATATTCAGCAATAGAACAGTGTTATTTCATGCATTTTAGACGTGGGAAACACGAGAAAACTTTGGTTTTCTACTTTAGATTCGTTCCAGACATATTACATAAGTTGTACTTTGTGTGATTTACTGTGGTTCTCTGATCGAAATCCAGTTATTAAAATAGTGATTTTCATGCTTATTTTGATCGTTTTAAGCGCTTAAATACGCTTTAAACAATAACATTAGAGAAATAAGCGATTTCCATCAAGAATTGTAGATGCCATCGGCAGATTTGTTTCAATCTATTTCCTAACAATATTCAGCAATAGAACAGTGTTATTTCATGCATTTTAGACGTGGGAAACACGAGAAAACTTTGGTTTCTACTTTAGATTCGTTCCAGACATATTACATAAGTTGTACTTTGTGTGATTTACTGTGGTTCTCTGATCGAAATCCAGTTATTAAAATAGTGATTTTCATGCTTATTTTGATCGTTTAAAGCGCTTAAATACGCTTTAAACAATAACATTAGAGAAATAAGCGATTTCCATCAAGAATTGTAGAGCCATCGGCAGATTTGTTTCAATCTATTTCCTAACAATATTCAGCAATAGAACAGTGTTATTTCATGCATTTTAGACGTGGGAAACACGAGAAAACTTTGGTTTTCTACTTTAGATTCGTTCCAGACATATTACATAAGTTGTACTTTGTGTGATTTACTGTGGTTCTCTGATCGAAATCCAGTTATTAAAATAGTGATTTTCATGCTTATTTTGATCGTTTTAAGCGCTTAAATACGCTTTAAACAATAACATTAGAGAAATAAGCGATTTCCATCAAGAATTGTAGATGCCATCGGCAGATTTGTTTCAATCTATTTCCTAACAAATTCAGCAATAGAACAGTGTTATTTCATGCATTTTAGACGTGGGAAACACGAGAAAACTTTGGTTTTCTACTTTAGATTCGTTCCAGACATATTACATAAGTTGTACTTTGTGTGATTTACTGTGGTTCTCTGATCGAAATCCAGTTATTAAAATAGTGATTTTCATGCTTATTTTGATCGTTTTAAGCGCTTAAATACGCTTTAAACAATAACATTAGAGAAATAAGCGATTTCCATCAAGAATTGTAGATGCCATCGGCAGATTTGTTTCAATCTATTTCCTAACAATATTCAGCAATAGAACAGTGTTATTTCATGCATTTTAGACGTGGGAAACACGAGAAAACTTTGGTTTTCTACTTTAGATTCGTTCCAGACATATTACATAAGTTGTACTTTGTGTGATTTACTGTGGTTCTCTGATCGAAATCCAGTTATTAAAATAGTGATTTTCATGCTTATTTTGATCGTTTTAAGCGCTTAAATACGCTTTAAACAATAACATTAGAGAAATAAGCGATTTCCATCAAGAATTGTAGATGCCATCGGCAGATTTGTTTCAATCTATTTCCTAACAATATTCAGCAATAGAACAGTGTTATTTCATGCATTTTAGACGTGGGAAACACGAGAAAACTTTGGTTTTCTACTTTAGATTCGTTCCAGACATATTACATAAGTTGTACTTTGTGTGATTTACTGTGGTTCTCTGATCGAAATCCAGTTATTAAAATAGTGATTTTCATGCTTATTTTGATCGTTTTAAGCGCTTAAATACGCTTTAAACAATAACATTAGAGAAATAAGCGATTTCCATCAAGAATTGTAGATGCCATCGGCAGATTTGTTTCAATCTATTTCCTAACAATATTCAGCAATAGAACAGTGTTATTTCATGCATTTTAGACGTGGGAAACACGAGAAAACTTTGGTTTTCTACTTTAGATTCGTTCCAGACATATTACATAAGTTGTACTTTGTGTGATTTACTGTGGTTCTCTGATCGAAATCCAGTTATTAAAATAGTGATTTTCATGCTTATTTTGATCGTTTTAAGCGCTTAAATACGCTTTAAACAATAACATTAGAGAAATAAGCGATTTCCATCAAGAATTGTAGAAGCCATCGGCAGATTTGTTTCAATCTATTTCCTAACAATATTCAGCAATAGAACAGTGTTATTTCATGCATTTTAGACGTGGAAAACACGAGAAAACTTTGGTTTTCTACTTTAGATTCGTTCCAGACATATTACATAAGTTGTACTTTGTGTGATTTACTGTGGTTCTCTGATCGAAATCCAGTTATTAAAATAGTGATTTTCATGCTTATTTTGATCTTTTAAGCGCTTAAATACGCTTTAAACAATAACATTAGAGAAATAAGCGATTTCCATCAAGAATTGTAGAAGCCATCGGCAGATTTGTTTCAATCTATTTCCTAACAATATTCAGCAATAGAACAGTGTTATTTCATGCATTTTAGACGTGGAAAACACGAGAAAACTTTGGTTTTCTACTTTAGATTCGTTCCAGACATATTACATAAGTTGTACTTTGTGTGATTTACTGTGGTTCTCTGATCGAAATCCAGTTATTAAAATAGTGATTTTCATGCTTATTTTGATCGTTTTAAGCGCTTAAATACGCTTTAAACAATAACATTAGAGAAATAAGCGATTTCCATCAAGAATTGTAGATGCCATCGGCAGATTTGTTTCAATCTATTTCCTAACAATATTCAGCAATAGAACAGTGTTATTTCATGCATTTTAGACGTGGGAAACACGAGAAAACTTTGGTTTTCTACTTTAGATTCGTTCCAGACATATTACATAAGTTGTACTTTGTGTGATTTACTGTGGTTCTCTGATCGAAATCCAGTTATTAAAATAGTGATTTTCATGCTTATTTTGATCGTTTTAAGCGCTTAAATACGCTTTAAACAATAACATTAGAGAAATAAGCGATTTCCATCAAGAATTGTAGAAGCCATCGGCAGATTTGTTTCAATCTATTTCCTAACAATATTCAGCAATAGAACAGTGTTATTTCATGCATTTTAGACGTGGAAACACGAGAAAACTTTGGTTTTCTACTTTAGATTCGTTCCAGACATATTACATAAGTTGTACTTTGTGTGATTTACTGTGGTTCTCTGATCGAAATCCAGTTATTAAAATAGTGATTTTCATGCTTATTTTGATCGTTTTAAGCGCTTAAATACGCTTTAAACAATAACATTAGAGAAATAAGCGATTTCCATCAAGAATTGTAGAAGCCATCGGCAGATTTGTTTCAATCTATTTCCTAACAATATTCAGCAATAGAACAGTGTTATTTCATGCATTTTAGACGTGGGAAACACGAGAAAACTTTGGTTTTCTACTTTAGATTCGTTCCAGACATATTACATAAGTTGTACTTTGTGTGATTTACTGTGGTTCTCTGATCGAAATCCAGTTATTAAAATAGTGATTTTCATGCTTATTTTGATCGTTTTAAGCGCTTAAATACGCTTTAAACAATAACATTAGAGAAATAAGCGATTTCCATCAAGAATTGTAGAAGCCATCGGCAGATTTGTTTCAATCTATTTCCTAACAATTCAGCAATAGAACAGTGTTATTTCATGCATTTTAGACGTGGGAAACACGAGAAAACTTTGGTTTCTACTTTAGATTCGTTCCAGACATATTACATAAGTTGTACTTTGTGTGATTTACTGTGGTTCTCTGATCGAAATCCAGTTATTAAAATAGTGATTTTCATGCTTATTTTGATCGTTTTAAGCGCTTAAATACGCTTTAAACAAAACATTAGAGAAATAAGCGATTTCCATCAAGAATTGTAGATGCCATCGGCAGATTTGTTTCAATCTATTTCCTAACAATATTCAGCAATAGAACAGTGTTATTTCATGCATTTTAGACGTGGAAACACGAGAAAACTTTGGTTTTCTACTTTAGATTCGTTCCAGACATATTACATAAGTTGTACTTTGTGTGATTTACTGTGGTTCTCTGATCGAAATCCAGTTATTAAAATAGTGATTTTCATGCTTATTTTGATCGTTTTAAAGCGCTTAAATACGCTTTAAACAATAACATTAGAGAAATAAGCGATTTCCATCAAGAATTGTAGAAGCCATCGGCAGATTTGTTTCAATCTATTTCCTAACAAATTTCAGCAATAGAACAGTGTTATTTCATGCATTTTAGACGTGGGAAACACGAGAAAACTTTGGTTTTCTACTTTAGATTCGTTCCAGACATATTACATAAGTTGTACTTTGTGTGATTTACTGTGGTTCTCTGATCGAAATCCAGTTATTAAAATAGTGATTTTCATGCTTATTTTGATCGTTTTAAGCGCTTAAATACGCTTTAAACAATAACATTAGAGAAATAAGCGATTTCCATCAAGAATTGTAGAAGCCATCGGCAGATTTGTTTCAATCTATTTCCTAACAATTCAGCAATAGAACAGTGTTATTTCATGCATTTTAGACGTGGAAACACGAGAAAACTTTGGTTTTCTACTTTAGATTCGTTCCAGACATATTACATAAGTTGTACTTTGTGTGATTTACTGTGGTTCTCTGATCGAAATCCAGTTATTAAAATAGTGATTTTCATGCTTATTTTGATCGTTTTAAGCGCTTAAATACGCTTTAAACAATAACATTAGAGAAATAAGCGATTTCCATCAAGAATTGTAGAAGCCATCGGCAGATTTGTTTCAATCTATTTCCTAACAATGTTCAGCAATAGAACAGTGTTATTTCATGCATTTTAGACGTGGGAAACACGAGAAAACTTTGGTTTCTACTTTAGATTCGTTCCAGACATATTGCATAAGTTGTACTTTGTGTGATTTACTGTGGTTCTCTGATCGAAATCCAGTTATTAAAATAGTGATTTTCATGCTTATTTTGATCGTTTTAAGCGCTTAAATACGCTTTAAACAATAACATTAGAGAAATAAGCGATTTCCATCAAGAATTGTAGATGCCATCGGCAGATTTGTTTCAATCTATTTCCTAACAATATTCAGCAATAGAACAGTGTTATTTCATGCATTTTAGACGTGGGAAACACGAGAAAACTTTGGTTTTCTACTTTAGATTCGTTCCAGACATATTGCATAAGTTGTACTTTGTGTGATTTACTGTGGTTCTCTGATCGAAATCCAGTTATTAAAATAGTGATTTTCATGCTTATTTTGATCGTTTTAAGCGCTTAAATACGCTTTAAACAATAACATTAGAGAAATAAGCGATTTCCATCAAGAATTGTAGATGCCATCGGCAGATTTGTTTCAATCTATTTCCTAACAATATTCAGCAATAGAACAGTGTTATTTCATGCATTTTAGACGTGGGAAACACGAGAAAACTTTGGTTTTCTACTTTAGATTCGTTCCAGACATATTGCATAAGTTGTACTTTGTGTGATTTACTGGTTCTCTGATCGAAATCCAGTTATTAAAATAGTGATTTTCATGCTTATTTTGATCATTTTAAGCGCTTAAATACGCTTTAAACAATAACATTAGAGAAATAAGCGATTTCCATCAAGAATTGTAGAAGCCATCGGCAGATTTGTTTCAATCTATTTCCTAACAATGTTCAGCAATAGAACAGTGTTATTTCATGCATTTTAGACA
>JACMZG010000317.1:0-20548 GCA_018340805.1 Microvelia longipes | reverse complement strand
ATTTCCTATCTTTTTAAAATAAACACGACGTAAGATTATGATAGGGGAGTCAGAATAAATATTTGCTGAGGATTTTCAATTTATTAGTCTCATCTGTTGTTTTGAAACTTCACAAAATATATTATTTTATATTTTAAACACATTAAGGTTTATTCAACAATTATTTTTCAAATTCGATATATAATCTAATCTATATATATTAAAATCTCTAGACCTAGAATTGTTGGCATAAAAATTTCATTAATGTGGGATTCTTATCTCAACATTAAAATTGATAAATTTAATTACTAAAAAATTAGCAAAAGAAAATATTGGAAAATAATTTAATTTATAAAAATTATTTAATTTTACTAAAATAGTAATTTCTTTTAAAAGTTTTCATTTCGTTATTTTATAGTCAATGATTGGGGCTGGAACGCGAAGAGTAAAAAAAGGAAACCAGGCTGTGGGCTGACCTATTATTTAATATAACGCATATAATTGATGATAAAAAGTATAGATATATAAATAAATCTAAATATGATATTAAAAAATAAATGAATTATATTTAATATTATATATATATATATATAATATATGAATACTAAATAAATGAATAGAGTAGAAATAATAAAAGTAAAAGATGAAGTCGAATTAAAACAAAATATGAATAAGATAAAACGTTTTAAAAATGAGAATTAAGAAGTATTAATAACAATAACATAAAGTCAGAATTTAAGTTCAGGAATCGGTTAAACTATAATTTCAGTAAAGCACTATTAATTATCATTATTATTATTTTATTATTATTTTATTATTATTATTATTATTATTATTATTATTATTATTATTATTATTATTATTATTTTATTATTATTATTATTATTATTATTTTCATTATTATTATATTTATATTTATTTTATTATTATTATTATTATTATTATTATTATTTATTATTATCATTATTATTTATTATATTATTATTCATCATTATTATTTATTATTATTGGGGTTTACTCCACAACCCCGACAGTGATTTATGACATCGTCCGTTTGATGTCGTTGATGGTGATCCCGGTGACTTCACATCTCGTGGTGTGAATGCATGGACGCACCATTTGCGTATTTTCCGGTTCATTTCCACTGTTGACGATAGAAGTCAAATGATAAAAATCCGTTAGCATTTTTTTAATTTATATTATAACATCACTCAATGATCATCCTCAGAAAACACCTTCTGTATTTTCGCTGGGGGGTTCCGTATCCGTTGAAGTGGATGACCACTTGTTGAGCTGCTCATATTGCTACATTTTTAGTATATAGCGACGTCTCTCTGAGATCTTCAGAGCGCTTCCTATAACTGAGCCACTTGCCGATCCGCCCCGCACTCTAGGCTTAATTTTGTTCGTTCCCACCGTACCATCGCGTATTCGTTGGTAACTATTCTGATTTTTCATTGGAGTTGATTGCACGTGCGTGACCAGTTGGACGCTGTTGCTTCTAAGGTTCCTCGTTCAGCCACCAGCTGTAATGTGATCCCGAAACTACGGCTGAACAACCGATCATTGTACAACTGTACATTCCTGGGTTGCTTGCAATGCGTTTTTCTCCAACCTCGGGATCCATCTTCGGTCCAATCTGACAAGATCAAATATGAAAAATTACATCATCATTTATAACGATAGTTAGAGTCATTAATCGTTAATGAACTCCATCGTAATTATAAATCGCGAAACTACTTTCTTATATTTATGCAATTTAAATAACTTGTTAACACTGATTTTAATGAATGATTTTTACGCATAAAACCGTTCTATTCAGAACCGACAGATTAGCAGTTCCTACCACCGGATTATTGTATAGATGTTGGAAAATTATGTGAGGCAATGAAAACATATTCTATAACAATTTATAACAAATGACTATTCTAATAAAAAGAGTCGGTCAATAATTATGGTAATATGCAGATTTATAATCAATAGTTAATTTTAGTTAGTTCTAAGAATACTAGAATCATTAAAGGCAGTAGTGGTAATAAGGATGTTAATAGTCGTAATCTTACTAATAACAATATTATTAATGACAAAACTATCACACAACAATGCGTAAAAATGATGATATTGCTGATACTAGACTAGATTAGTAATAGAACGAAAATACAATGAGTATGAGCAATAATAATAAAGAGCTATAAGATTAATGATTATCTTATTAATGATAATAACTATACTATAATAATAATGATAAGAAACCCTAGAAATAACTAAAATAATAATGAACAAGGTAATAATAACCATGATTATCTTAGATAATAAATAATAATAATAATAATAATAATAAAATAATAATAATAATAATAATAATAATAATAATAATAATAATAATAATAATAATAATAATAATGTTGGGGTCGGGTGGTGGTTTCTAATAAACTGTTCCGATTTTAGGGGTTGAGTTTGCTTCACCCAGACTTAGCATGATTTGACCGATTGTCCAATCGGCTTTCTCGGCAGTGATGGTGACTCCATGGCGGAGTGCAAACACGTACCGATTTAGGTTCGAGTTCAAGAAACTAGAAGAACGATAGAAGTTCTTAGATTGATCACTCGTGACTTGTCGCTACCCATGGCGCAAATACCCCAATTTCACAATAACGAATTTGATCACAGAAAATTTATTGAACAACACATAGATCACTCCGTCATAGTTTCCGTTATTGTCATATCTCTGTTCCTCGGATGGACTCGTAGGAAGAATTATCTTTGTCAGCTCTGCCGGGTGTAGGGAATAGGCTTAGTGCTGTATCAGGATTAGCATAATTTTGCTAAGACGTCAGAGACATATCGGATCCAAAGATGGCCGGTTGGGGGGAGAGCATGAATTAGGTACTGAGAGAATTCGGCATTGATTCTCATGTCCAAAAACACCACATAAGTCCCTTGTTGAAAATCAGATGAAGGTGGAGTAGCACCCGTTGGTTAGAAGGATAATTGATCATACGTAAGAATGAAATTTAATCGGGTTCCTCGGAGTGGGCATTAATTTGGTCATTTCAGTAACTTGGAATTGATTAATAGGCGAACCAGCATATCTTGTATATGGGATTATAATTCAATCTGACTCCTTGGCTGAGGAATAGCTGAAGCGTACTCCCAGTATCATACTGAGGATGACTGTGACACATTTCATAATTGAATTGGATATTAGCTTGATTTTCATACATAGAATTGAAGAACCAATCAATCGATGAACAGCATACATCATACATTGAATTGAAAATTAACTTGATTATCATACATGGAATTGAAGAACCAATTAATCGATGAATAGAACATTCATACATGAATTGAAAATTAACTTGATTATCATACATGGAATTGAAGAACCAATTAATCGATGAATAGCATACATCATACATTGAATTGAAATTAACTTGATTATCATACATGGAATTGAATGACCAATTAATTGATGAACAGCATACATCATACATTGAATTGAAAATTAACTTGATTATCATACATGGAATTGAAGAACAATTAATCGATGAACAGCATACATCATACATTGAATTGAAAATTAACTTGATTATCATACATGGAATTGAAGAACCAATTAATCGATGAAAGCATACATCATACATTGAATTGAAAATTAACTTGATTATCATACATGGAATTGATGAACCAATTAATTGATGAACAGCATACATCATAATTGAACTGAAATTTAACTTGATTATCATACATGGAATTGATGATCCAATTAACTGATGAACAGCATACATCATACATTGAATTGAAAATTAACTGATTGTCATACATGAATTAATGAATCCAATTAACGATAACAGAATACATCATACATTGAATTGAAAATTAAACTTGATTATCATACATGGAATTGAAGAACCAATTAATGATGAACAGCATACATCATACATTGAATTGAAAATTAACTTGATTATCATACATGAATTTAATGATGAACAGTATACATCATACATTGAATTGAAAATTAAACATGAATTATCATACATGAATTCAAGAACCAATTAATCGATGAATAGCATACATCATACATTGAATTGAAAATTAACTTGATTATCATACATGGAATTGATGAACCAATTATAATTGATGAACAGCATACATCATACATTGAACTTGAAAATTACTTGATTATCATACATGGAATTGATGAATCCAATTAACTGATGAACAGCATACATCATACATTGAATTGAAAATTAACTTGATTTGTTCATACATGGAATTAATGATCCAATTAACTGATGAACAGAATACATCATACATTGAATTGAAATAAACTTGATTATCATACATGGAATTGAAGAACCAATTAATTGATGAACAGCATACATCATACATTGAATTGAAAATTAACTTGATTATCATACATGGAATTGAAGAACCAATTAATCGATGAACAGCATACATCATAGATTGAATTGAATATTAACTTGATTATCATACATGGAATTGATGAACCAATTTAATTGATGAACAGCATACATCATACATTGAATTGAAAATTAACTTGATTATCATACCATGGAATTGAAGAACCATAATCGATGAATAGTATATACATCATTCATTGAATTGAAAATTAACTTGATTAAATCATACATGGAATTGATGATCCCATTAACTGATGAACAGCAAGCATCATACATGAATTGAAATTAACTTGATTGTCATAAATGGAATTGAAGAACGAATTAATCGATGAATAGTTATACATCATACATTGAATTGAAAATTAAACTTGATTGTATACATGGAATTGATGAACCAATTAATCGATGATCAGCATACATCATACATTGAAATTGAAAATTAACTTGATTATTCATACATGGAATTGATGAACCAATTAATTGATGAACAGCATACATCATACATTGAATTGAAAATTAACTTGATTGTCATACATGGAATTGATGATCCAATTAATTGATGAACAGCATACATATAGATTGAATTGAATATTAACTTGATTGTCATAACATGGAATTGATGAACCAATTTAAATTGATGAACAGCATACATCAATACATTGAATTGAAAATAACTTGATTATCATACATGGAATTGAAGAACCAATTAATCGATGAATAGTATACATCATTCATTGAATTTGAAAATTAACTTGATAATCATACATGAATTGATGATCATAAACTGATGAACAGCAAGCATCATACATTGAATTGGAAATTAACTTTGATTGTCATAAATGGAATTGAAGAACGAATTAATCGATGAATAGTATACATCATACATTGAATGAAAATTAACTTGATTGTCATAACATGGAATTGATGAACAATTAATCGATGATCAGCATACATCATACATTGAATTGAAATTTAACTTGATTATCATACATGGAATTGATGACCAATTAATTATGAACGATACATCATACATATGAATTGAAAAATTAACTTGATTGTCATACATGGAATTGATGATTGATGAACAGCATATATCATAATTGAATGAAAATTAACTTGATTATCATACATGGAATTGAAGAACCAATTAATCGATGATAGTATACATCATACATTGAATTGAAAATTAACTTGGTTGTTATACATGGAATTGATGATCCAATTAATGATGAACAGCATACATCATACATTTGAATTGAAATTAACTTGATTATCATACATGGAATTGATGAACCAATTAATCGATGATCAGCATACATCATACTTTGAATTGAAAATTAACTTGATTGTCATACATGGAATTGAAAACCAATTAATCGGTGAACAGCAACATCATACATGAATTGAAAATTAACTTGATTATCATACATGGAATTGATGAACCAATTAATTGATGAACAGCATACATCATACATTGAATTGAAAATTAACTGATTATCATACATGGGAATTGAAGATACCAATTAATCGATGAATAGTATACATCATACATTGAATTGAAAATTAACTTGATTATCATACATGGAATTGATGATCCAATTAACTGATGAACAGATTACATCATACATTGAATTGGAAATTAACTTGATTGATTCATACATGGAATTGATGAATCCAATTAATGATGAACAGATACATCATACATTGAATTGAAAATTAACTTGATTATCATACATGGAATTGAAGAACAATAATTGATGAACAGCATACATCATACATTGAATTGAAAATTAACTTGATTATCATACATGGAATTGATGAACCAATTAATCGATGAATCAGCAACATCATACATTGGAATGAAAAATTAACTTGATTATCATACATGGAATTGAAGATCCAATAATGATGAACAGCAATACTCATACATTGAATTGAAAAATTAACTTGATTATCATACATGGAATTGATGATACCAATTAATTGAATGAACAGCATACACATCAACATTGAATTGAAAATTAACTTGATTATCATACATGGAATTGAAGACCAATTAATGATCATATATACATCATCATTGAAAAAATTAACTTGATATCAAACATTGAATTGATTAACTCATACATCATGAAATTGACTAATTGATTATCATAGCATGAATGATGTAATTGATATCATCATACATTGAATTGAAAAATTAACTTGATTATCATACATGGAATTGTGAACAATTAATTGATGAACAGCATACATCATACATTGAATTGAAAATTAACTTGATCATATACATGAATTGAAGAACCAATAATGATGATAGATCACAATTGATGAAAATTATACTTGATTATATACATGGAATTGAGAACCAATAATTGATGAACAGCATACATCATACATTGAATTGAAAATTAACTTGATTATCATACATGGAATTGAAGAACCATTAACGATGAAACAGCATACATCATACATTGAATTGAAAATTAACTTGATTATCATACATGGAATTGAATGATCCATTAATGATGAACAGCATACATCATACATTGAATTGAAAATTAACTTGATTATCATACATGGAATGAAGAACCAATTAATCGATGAACAGATACATCATACATTGGATTGAAAATTAACTTGATTATCATACATGAATGATGAACCAATTAATTGAATGAAAACATACATCATACATTGAATTGAAAATTAACTTGAATATCATACATGGAATTGGAAGAACAATTAATCGATGAAAAGTATACATCATACATTGAATTGAAAATTAACTTGATTTATCATACATGAATTGAAGATCAATTAATCGATGAATAGTATACATCATACATTGAATTGAAAATTAACTGATTGTCATACATGGAATTGATGAATCCAATTAACTGATGAACAACATACATCATACATGAATTGAAAATTAACTTGATTGTCATACATGAATTGATGACCAATTAATTGATGAACAGCAACATCATACATTGAATTGAAAAATTTAACTTGATTATCATACATGGAATGAAGAACCAATTAATCGATGATAGTAATACATCATACATGAATGAAAATTAACTTGATTATCATACATGAATGATTGAATCGATGATTCAGCATACATCAACTTGAATTTGAAACTAACTGATTATCATACATGGAATTGATGAACCAATAATTGATGAACACATACATCATACATTGAATTGACAAATTAACTGATTATCATACATGAATGATAGAACGAATTAATCGATGAATAGTATACATCATACATTGAATTGAAATTAACTTGATTGTCATACATGGAATTGATGACCAATTAACTGATGAACAACATACATCAATACATTGACATTGAAAATTAACCATTGTAACATACATGGAATTGATGATCCAATTAATTGATGAACAGCATACATCATACATGAATTGAAAATTAACATTGATTATCATACATGGAATTGAGAACGAATTATCGATGAATAGTAACATCAACATGAATTGAAAATAACGTGGCATTGCATACATCAATTTGATGACAATTAACTGATAACACATACATCATACATTGAAGAAAACCATTTAACTATTGTCATACTATATGATCCAATATGTTGCTGAAACAGCATAACATCATACATGGAATGAAAATTAACTTTGAATATCATACAGGGAATTAAGAACCAAATTAATCGATGATCAGCAACACATACATGAATTGAAAATTTACTTGATTACATACAGGAATTCGAAGAACCATTAATGATAAACAATACAGCAATACTTGAATTAAAATTCTTTGATATCATCACATCTGGAATGACTGAACCAATAATGAAATGAGACACAATACATATAACATGAAATTGAAATGTAACCTGTTATCATACATGGAATGAAGAACCAATAATCGATGAACAGCAATACATCAATACATTGAATTGAAGATTCACTGATATATAAACATGAAATTCGAAGAACCAATTAATCGATGAACAGCATACATCATAGTGAATTGAAAATTTAACTTATTATCAACATGGAATGATGAACCAATTATTGATACAGCAACACTTCATAACAATGAACTGAAAATTAAAACTGATTATATACAGGGAAATGAAGAACCTAATTAATCATGAACACATACATCCAATTCATTGGAATGAAAATTAACTTGATTATCAAACAGGATGAAGAAACCCAATTAATCATAATAGATACATCATTCAATTGAATGAAAATTAACTTGATTAATCACATTACATGGAATTGATGATCGCCAATTAACTGAATGACCATCATACCATCATACATTGAATTGATAACTTGATTGTCATACATGGAATTGAGAACCAATTAAATCGATGAACAGCAACATAATACATTGAATGAAAATTACTTGATATCATACATGGAATGAGACCATATTAATTGGAAATGAACAGCATACATCATACCATGAATTGAAAATTAACTGATTATCATACATGAAATGATGACAATTAATTCGAGAATCACAACATCAATACATGGAAATGAAAAATTTAACTGAATTATATACATGAATTGAAAGAACCAATTAATCAGAACAGCAACATCAAACATTGAATGAAAATTAACTTGAATCATACATGGAATTGATGCCACCAATTAATTGAATGAACAGAATACACATACAGAATGAAAATTAACTTGATTATCAACATGGAATTGAAAGAACCAATTAATCGATAAAATATAACATCATACAATTGACTTGAAAATACCTTGATATCATACATGGAATTGAAAGAACTAATAATCGATGAATAGTAACACATACATTGAATTGAAATTAACTTGATTTCATTCATGTAATGATGATTCCAATTAACTGATAAACAACATACATCATACATTGAAATTGAAAATTAACTGATGTCATACATGATATGAGATACCAATTAAATCGATGAAACAGCATACATCAACATTGAATTGAAATACTAATTACAACCATGAAATTGATGAACCAATAATGAGAACACATACATCAACAATGGAATTAAATAACATGATGTCATACATGGAATTATATCCAAAAGTGATGAACACATAACATCATACATTAATGAAAATAACTGATTATATACATGGAATGAAGAACCAATCTAATCGATGAATAGTAAACACATACATGAATGAAAAATTAACTGATATCATACAGAATGATGATCCAATATAAAAAAGTAAAATGGAATTAACGTGGGGGTTCAAAAAAAAAAAGACTGGAACAAAGGATGCCGCCAACAGAGCTGTAAAATACACTTATGTAAACGTGAAACTGACGTTTTGAACTTTACACACTACAGCCCACCGAGTTGTGAATTTGAAATCACTTTTTAAGTTACTGGATAACTGACTGAATTTAAAAATCACTAACCGCCCACAACAGTATTGGAAATTTCCCACATTAAATGTAAACTTGACACATAGTGTGGTCCAAACCTTATTAAATAGTAAACAATGGAATCTACGTATAATTCACACCATTATTTGCAAATTCTCACATTAAGTAAAACAAATTATTAAAATTATACTTTTTTTAACCGTTGAATCAAAATTTTATTATTTTTACTGATTTTTCAATCTCAGCGTAACCTATCACACTTAGTGTAAGTATATTTGTATAAAATTATATAATATTAATAAGTACTGCCAAGTGATAAAATTTTACTTTTAAGTTTAAATAACCCAACATAAAAGAAGATACTTATTTCAATGATGACAAATATTGTACACACAGTGTTAAACCTTTTATAAGCACAGTAATCTCTATGAAAAATAGACAAAAAATATTCCTGTATAACAGTTTCCATAATCGGTATATATAATTGACTAATCGAATACTCGGGAAAAAAGTGTTTGAGATGTTGATTCTTCCATTTAACAATCACAAGCTACAATAAACAATGCATAATAAATTGCTTCAAATCATGAGAAATGAGTTGTATCAAATTGCCGTCACCATCAAGCCATCTAAATGATTGAGCCGAAAGTCTCAAAATATCTCATATTGTTGAGTCTTCGAAAACTTCGATTGATTCAGTCATTGTAAACAGTAATAGAAATGGTTGAGAAAATTACATCCATTATACACAATCTTTATAAATGATTACCGCGTACTTAACGCTTCATCTCAAAAAGACGACATTCTTTTTAAAAATTCAATTTATAATCACATATTGTTATAACATACGGGCTTTGACAAAAGCAATACAATATGCCACATAAGAAATCCAGGATCGATACATGATTATTACCGACACCGTGCTGCATTCGCTCCAATCTGTACCAGCAGGATAAAACAACCCCATTGATCAATACACGAATATATTGGTACAGATAGCAATCCAATGCTCACATCAAATTGACGTATATTGATAACATATGATCCATTGAATAGAGTCCCTGGGGCAGACGCCGGACACCCTTGAAATACCTACTGCTCAACTCACGTTCAATATGTTCAATCGGAAAGACCTATTAATCATAAAATTCCTATAAAAAAAACACTTCAAAAATACAAGACCACAACACAGTTCATTGTAACAATTACACACCATTCTGTGACTTGAATTCCGAATCAAAAACCCAAAGCAACATGTAACTGATCCGTAATCTTATGAAATCGCACATCCAACTGAGATTCCGGTTTTGGTAAGAGTTGACAAGCAAAGTTCGGACCGAAATACGAAAGTGAAGCAATGTACAAGGAATCTTAAATCCTTCATTAAACCATGTTTCGGGGTCACATTTAACAGGCCCCAGTTCCGAAAATGATTTGAACATAAGCCTCATATATCGGTATCAATCAGTAGTAAGTTCTCGATAATCAACATCCTCCAAGGAAATAACTTACACCAAAATGCAAAATTGAGGCAAAACGAGCCGGGAACACCACTGCTTGTTGGATGAGAAAAGCAAATCAAAACAAATTCGGTAAATTCGTTCATCGAGAAAATATATCCTTGATCTCCATGTAAGTCTTCGGAATTGGTAAAAGAACAATTTTTTTCTGGAAAGTATAAAGCATGATGCTCCAATCCTACGATGTCCCAACATCAACCGATGATCACACGAACACCTGCGCACACTAGCTTTGCTTCTAAATATAATGCTGGACGCAACGGCACACAGACCTTGTTAATTGTAGAATTACCGAACCAACATTTCCCGTCAACTGATGTACATACCCAGGCAACAAATACTGTGGCAAAGAAACAGATTCAAGCACCGCCACTATTTCAGACGTTATCCAACCGTCTCGTCATCTTTTTAATAACCAAGGCCAAGAAAGGGCCTTTGTATCCATCCAAAATTCAAGCTGCTTCAAGTACCGGGCTTTGCATATACGGTCGTGTATCCCAACCTTAATATAGTTAAGATGCTCTTGAATAGAAGGAATAAAGTTGATGGAATCAATCATTTATCAGTTGATGGAAAATCGTACACAGTTAACCTCTTCAATTAATTATGAAGCAACGTAAAATTCAAATCCAAGTAATCATACTGAACCAATAATATTGAATTCAATTGCTGTCCAGCATATCCGTAAGATCTTGTGGTAAATTTCTTCAAATTGAATCTCTACACAACCGCGAATCAACATAACGATATCAGTTTCCAGGCAACATACTTAATGCAAAAGGGTCCATTACGCCGTCTTTGTTTACCGACTGGCGTACCTTGCGACCCTACAAGCGTCCCATCAACGACTTCCTTTTGCATTAAGCATTCCTTAACACGGCACAAATGCATGCATTTATATCCTAAATGACGTTCTTAACTTATAACATCGGCAACAGTTAGTGCGCCGTCCTAACAGACTGCAATGGAACCAAATCCGCAAAATGGCATTGGGCAAATCGTCCAATATCAACCAATCCACCTGCTGTGATCCAAAAAAGGCAATCTCCAACCATTGCGACTGTAAGAGAAAACTATCAACCATTTCAATAATAAGCCATGCAATGAAATTTATACATCAATGTCCTTTCGAAATGAGAGTTACTGAGATCCAATGAAAATCAATCATCTTCCCGCATCATCACGGTAAGGTACTTTCAATTTGACGGAAAACACACCAGTAAATACATGGATTCAAGCGTACATTACACACACCAAGGGAATCAAACATCGACCCCACATAACTCCAAGGGACCGTACATCTCCAACCACCAGGAGCAACTACTGACGAAGGTTTAATAATTAAAAAATATAAACCCTAAGTAATAAAAAATTAAAGCAATCATATGATGCCACATAAAATATTAATCAAAGAAAAATAAACAAATAAATAACCAAAATTATTAAATAAAAGCTCGACTTCCAAAATGTGTTTTTGTGTGGTGTTTATCTTGCTTGCAATTCGACATGTCTCTTCAGGAAACAACAAGAAAAATAACGCAACTGCTAAAATAAATCGAATAATTCTTAAGATCTCCAATAACTTCAAAAAACAACAACAATAATGAGAAAATTTTAATTTGAAAAAAGGATTAAAGACATCTGAGTGAAAAAAAAAAACCTCCTACAAAAGATTCTAAAAAATTAGAAAACAGAAAAACAAAGCAAAAAACATTCGTCTTAGAATCAATACTAAAAATCAAAGCATTTAAAGCATTCATTTCTAACATAAAATTATTAAACACAATGATAAAATCAATACCTGATTATCCTTTAAC
This sequence comes from Microvelia longipes, assembly GCA_018340805.1. Classification (NCBI taxonomy): domain Eukaryota; kingdom Metazoa; phylum Arthropoda; class Insecta; order Hemiptera; family Veliidae; genus Microvelia; species Microvelia longipes. The sequence goes on along the minus strand of JACMZG010000317.1, from coordinate 7,404 downwards.
TAGAAAACGTTAAAATTAAAAAATGCATAATACGGACATCATCAGTTAATTCATACACACAAATAAAAGTGTAGAACCTTATAAACAAATCAACTCAATACGGTTAATTAATAAACACTTAATGTTAGGTCCGCAATATCTAAAAATTTACCAACGCTCTAAAACAACAAAACAAAAACAATATTTAAGCGGGGGTATCGCTAACAGAGTGTCCAACTCCACGAGAAGTTTGACTATGGAGATAAAAACATGACCTGCATACAAGGAAGAAACATATAACAAATTCTCTCACCCAACAATTATAAATGTAATATTAAAAATATACTGAAAATGAATCCGATTAATAAATTTGAAAATCAAAATACAAAGTTCGCCAATGATCATTACTAAATATCGAAAAAATATAGGGTACGCTATGAAAATAACTTTAGGTTATAAAATTTATTATTAGTAAATTCAGAATCATTTCGAAGAAAATAATTCAAATTTAAGGGCAATTTAACATAATAATCCGTTAACGTCAACGGAATTATTACTTAAAATTAATAATGGGATAATGGATAATCCTAAAGTCAATCCGTTTAAAACATCAAAGAAGACATCAATTCAGAATGTAAAACAACTCCATTTCAGTCAATCTTAATGAATCAATCAATACATAATATTAACTACTATTATATTTTTTATTAATAATATTATATATATATATAAATAATATTACAATAATATCATTAATATATAATAATAATTAATTAACTATTATTTTATATAATATATATATATATATATTATCATAATGCAATTAAGTAAGTATTGAGGAATTGAATTTTTTTGTTTGAGAATCAATTTAAAGTATTAAAAAAGTAAATAATATAAAATAAAGAAAAAAATTAAACAATTGAATATAAACAGTGAATATATAAATACCCTATAATTTTGAATATGTTAAAAAAATGAAATTTAATTTAAAATAAAAAAATAAATATATCAAAAAAATTTAAGATTAGTTTTATTTATATAAATATTAATTTATTTTTAAAATATCTTTTTTGGAAATATTATAAAAATGTTTCGAATAATATAATTGATATTATAAAGATTAATTATATATATATAATATATATATTATTATATATAATAATACATTATATTATATATCATTATTATATAAACTATATATATATTAATTATATTATATATTATATATAATATATAATAATTATATTAAAATTAATATAATAAGTAATATTAATTATTATATATATATATATATTATTATAATTATTAATATATATTAGATACATATTATTATATACATAATTATATACAATATAATATTAACATATTATTATAATAATTATTAATATATTAATATATATAATATATATTATAAATTTATATATATTATTATAATCTATATATTATATAATATATATTATATTATATATTATATTATATATTATTATATTAATTATATATATATTATAATATATATTAGTATTATAATATATATATAATTATATATTATTAAATATATATATAATATGAAATATGAAAACATTTCCCATATAACATAGAAAAGGAATTAATTGATTTAAAATGAGTGAATTCGGCAACAGAAAGAACTTGGTAGAGAACGCTAAATAATATAAAAAATTACTAAAGTAATTCAGATGAATATATGATATCCATGGTCAAAAAGTAATGGGTATTTATCTAAATCAATATAATTTATAATACTAACATATTAATATTATATGACATATTATTATTAATTAGTATATATTATTATTTATAAATTAATAGGTTCGCGTGAAGTTGTCAGATATTTCTCTTCTACATTTTCATGAATTATTGGACCGAGTAAACCATCCTAAAACAATAGCATACACGCCCACTGTTTTCACAGAGTCATTGGTGACTTTGTCCTCCCTACAAAGATTAACTCCTCCTGATTTAATCTAGCGAACTAGAGTTAGCTGGTATACAGGTGCCATAAAGCCATGACTTTGTAATTACATAATTTAAAGGGAATAAAACCACAATAAAAAATTAAAATACAGTACAACATAAAAAGATGCTTACAACTATTAAGCAAACCATTTCAAAAGATTCTCTATTCTCATACATAAGGCTCTAGACAGTGCTATCGCGCGCACACGTTTTCGCCGATTTGTTCCATGATTTTAACCAAGCCCTGTAATGACTTGACCAGAAATCGGGAATTAAAACAGCTTACCGAAAATCCCCATATCGCATAGTCCAGAGAACAAATCTGGCAGTTACAATCCGGATACTTGTCCTCTCAAAAGTTTTGGTTTGCTCTAGAGCCGGGTCAGAATTCGTGGAAAATAATCCAATCAGGTTCGGGATAATTTGTTGGACCAAGTATACTACCGTTCAAGAAGTCCAAAGTAATAATTTCTGCATGGAATTGATACCATTTCGCCAAATATCAGCCAGTGTCCTAAATACACTACAGGACCAACAATGACCCCTGCTGTTCTGAAACAATCCCCATTTGGTTGCTACACGAAAAGATGAAAAAGCACTCTAATATTGGATGTTGTGGCTGTCTATGCTAAATATTTCATCAGAAAAATCAAACTTTTAATGAAAATTGGCCTGCACTTGCACAATAGCCGGCAACATCTCTTTCTGGTTTGCCCATTCTTTTGTTAAGGTGATGTTTCTAATCTTCAAAGTTCGAGTTAAGCCATTTTTAACTAATTGCTTACGCTTGACCCAAATGCAGATTAATGTCGGCCATTTTTCTCATGAACGCCAAATATTCTTACACGAATCCCGGAAAAATTACGAATCTTTGGAATGTGGCGCTGCAAGGCTTCCACTTCTGAACGTGCCTAGTTCCATCCTATCTCCGTGATTGTATCGTGATTGTTATGAGACTGTTGTTTTCGGAACTAACAATCAACATTTCAACTTGCTTATTTTGATTATGTATAGCAATAATGGCAAGGCCATATCCGCAACCATCATCTTGTGTTCTCAACCCTGAAAAAATTGACGTATATAAGACATTCAAAATAACATGCAACCTCCATCCCATGTTATAAATATAATGTTGCCAACATTAATTTTTTCATATTACGAGCCTGTAACATAATTTTGAAACTTTGTTGAGTATTCATTCATCCACATTTCCTGTGCTTCTGGTTGATTATTTCTGAAGTAATTTTGTTTTGTAAGCAAAGATTTTGAAGCCATTGCTACGCAATAAAATATCTTTTCATCAGATTGGATTTCCTGAAAGAATTTTGCTTGCCGCCTAAGATTCATATTGACAAGAAAGCAATTGCGGTCCGCCGGTTTAAACCACTCCATTAGATGTTTTCGATTTCAAGATTTGGTTCGAACCTCTACCAGGAATCTACTTTAATTCTCTTATTGCATATAATAAATTTATTAATTATTATTTGTTACCAATCAACAATACTTAAATGTGTAAAAAAAACAACCTTCAAATCAGGTAAAGGTCAAATCAGTCAATCTAGTCTGAAAAACAATAGTGGACGTATATGTTTCAAAATAAAGCAATGGATAATGCTTCCACAACAATAAAGTTCACCTGTTGTTTCACACGTAATTGATTTAATGTTTATTCCCAAATTTCAACAAATCCAATTTTCTGCGCGGGAATCCTCGATTTCAAATTCAAGTATTTAAATTAACTATTACTTTAAAAATATTTCCTTATATAACATTATTGTAAATGTGACGTAATAACCGCTGTAAGATGGATTCGGAAAAAATGGACAAATTCGTTTCAATTAGTCCACCAATGGTACAGATGCTTTCATATCCTCCATTTAGTGGCTTACTCGAAATCGCTCTATTGATACGAGAAACAAGATATCTTAAAATTCAGGTACATAAACAGCAATAATATAGAATAATAATAAAAAAATAAATAATAATAAAATAAATATAATAATAATAGAATAATAATAATAATAATAATAATAATAATTAATGTAATAATAATAATAATAAATAATATAATAATAGATAATAATAATAATAATATATAATAAATAATATATAATAATAATAATAATAATAAAATAATTAATAATAACATTGTAGAGTAAACTTTTTGAATGTAAGTATTACTAAGAATTATTAAATATGTATATAAAATTAATATTGAAAGTCGATTTAGTATTAAAAATTATTTTGTTATAATCATAAATTTAGGTTTTAACACTTTTGAATATTATAAATAGAATAATACTTGTAAATCAGGTGTGGTAACATTTATTGCAATCAAATTGTGTAACATTGTCAATTTTGTTATTAAGCATAAAATTATTTGTAAGATATGCAATTTTATAAGTAAATTCTTATATGTAAAGTTGTAATTGTCATTGTAATAAATTTTTGATAGTACAAATAAACAAAATATATATATATTATAAAATATAAAAATTATTATATTAATATTATTAACAAGAAAAAGAATATTAAAAAATGATAATAGTAATTGTGATATTTTTTCACTAATACTTATTGATTTTGTGAGGTTTTTTGAAGAACGTGTTAAATTTTATTTTTATATAATTTCTTATTGAATTTATTTTTATTTATTACAGAAAATATTTTCGAAATAAATATTTTATTTTTAAAAACATTAGACCGTTTAATTAGGGCTGCAATACCGGCGGTAATTATGAATACCAGTATTCGGTATGAATTCATGTAAATACCGGATATTAGCCGGTATTGGTGAATATAACAATTAAAACGAAATGTATAAATGATAGTTTTTATTAATATAAAATAAACTAAATTATCATCAATTAAATTATAAAATGTGATGTGTGAACCATCAGGATCATTCCTAAAGCGTTGAAAAGAACACTAGGGAGTGCTCCTTTCTTTTAAAGAGGCAAAACTATAATACGTTTATTTTAACAAAAAAAGGTTAAATATATTTCTCAAAACGATTAGCAAAGAACAGAAGAGTAATCACAATATTATTCCCTTCTCTCAGTAATTCATTGAGAAAAACTAAATATAAAAAAACAAAAATCAATTTTTATTTGAAATGAAATAACCCTTCTTATAAAGCAAAGTGTGTTCCAGGGATCACACTTAGAGATGATCTGATTTAGAACGAACTTTTCCCAGTGAGGAAAAAACACTCTTCACTCCACCGCTGTTGGCGAATAGTAATAAAATAATCATATCTTTTTTCGATATCCTTATCCTTCCCCGATATCCTCTCTCCAAAAAGATCCATTTTCGTAATATAATAGTTTTTGTCCAGATATAAATTCCACGATTGGTTTTGCTATAACTTTATGTTCATTGTTTCTTTATGAATTACAAAATTTAATTTTTCTTGCATTGAAAGTCATACTGATGTAATTTGAAGAAATGAGATAATTATTATTAAGACGGCGAATTATTAAAATTTGAATCTGAAAGCATTACTAATGTTGATATTAAATTTGCAACCTCTGTTTATTGACCAACTTCCAAAGTACAATCATTACTTGATGTTGATTTTATTTTGTTCTTTTTTGTTCTATTTAACTTTTCAGAAATTAAGAATTCTTCCACGATTCGTGAAATTCTTATTAGCTTTATAGCAAATAATATTTTTTTATACATATAATATTATCCATCTAATCTTATGATTCTTTGAATATTTCTTACAATCCTGAAATTCCAACTTAGCTTTGGCAGCAAGATAATATTTTTTTATAATATAGTATTATCTTCTCCATCTATTAATAATGTTTTTTTTAATTTCTCCTACGGATATATAATATTGACAAAAAATTTATTGAAGAAGGCTTGATTGTTGATAAGATTTAAAAGGTAAAGTAATAGTAATATGAATCTCCCATTGGGCAACAAATTGAAAATATTTGACATTGAATTAAATCCGAAATAACCGGTATTAAGTCATATACCGTATAGATTGTAAAAAATAGCTCGTATACCGTAGTTCCACCCTAGCCTTTCTTAAAAAATAGTTTATTTGTATATTTTTGAATTTTTTAAGATAATATCTAATGATTGAAAATTAAAATTTAGAAAGACAAATAATATTTTAACAATTTTTAATTTGCAAATAGTCTTACTTATAAATTTTTAATTTTTTAATATTATGACTGAAAAAATTAAAAAATTAGAAAGTCAAATAATGGTTTTATTAAAAAAAATTTATAAAGAATCGTTTTAAAAATAATATATATTTGTATGTTAGTTTTTTTTAGATTTAAAAAATTTTGAGATTTTCAATTATGCACCAAATTATTTAAAACAAATGATATGTTATTGTTTTTTGTTTGAATAAAAATTTTCATGATTCCATTCTTGAGTTCAATTCTGGAAATGAGTTCTTCTGACACACTCATGCTAACAGATGTAAATATTTTAAAATTATACATTTTAGTTTACAGCACCCGGGATCCCGCTGTTTCTTCAAATCCGAAATCCCGGAATTTCATTTTCAAAATTAACTCACAATTTCATACACGTGTGGCCATTTGCATAATTCTCTTAATCAATAGAGTTATAAGACCTTTTAAATGATATTACCACTTTGAAAACAAATAAAATAGTTGATATTAAGTATAGAACAAAGTCGTATACACAAAAACTGCTTACTTAATATTGAGGTTATATCTAACCATTATGTAAAATTAATATTGTGTTCTTCTGTAGATAATGTGCTTTTTACTTTTGTTTGGAATAGTCCGAAAACATTGAAATTTTATACGCTTCTTTAAAATCTTGGAATTTTAATATTGGTCCACTGATAAATAGTACAAAAATCATATCTATAATTCAGAAGTCATCAACAAAGAAATGAATTTATTTACATACAATATATTGAACAAATTTGGCAAGGGACATTGTCTATTAAGAGACTGCAACGAGGTTGGAGGCAAGCTCTTTTGTTAATGTGGAACGTTTCTATTACTGAAAACGATTGCATACAAAAAGCATAATAGACATATAAATATACAGATATATCACACGTTTATCTCAGATATATCCTTATGTTATTTGATATAATTACTGCTCTGTACCAGTAAAAACAACTGTTAGCACCTGCCTCGAGATATGCAATCTGTTTAAGGCATAGCCATAAAGTTTATGCTAAAGAACTTAAAAGATGCAAACAGTGCAAAGTAAAGAATTATATGCAGCTCTCATTCTTCGTATGGAAGAACGTCCACAACAGATCTAAGTGGTTTCTGCATACTACACAATTGGTATAACAACGTCTCAAAATAGATTTTGTCACATGTTCCTTCTTCAATTAATATCGTAAAATTGATAGTGGAACCTGCTTGAAAGACTAACGCTTCAAATCCACCTGCAATTACTAACGAGCTATGCAACTAATTTCCTTTTAATGAGGTA
>JACMZG010000316.1:0-20554 GCA_018340805.1 Microvelia longipes | reverse complement strand
AATCCGTATATTAATAATATGAATTTCATGCTTATTTGATCATGTTTAAGCACTTTAAATACGCTTTAAACAATAACATTAGAGAATAATAAGCGGATTCCCATCAAGAATTGTAGAAGCCATCGGCAGATTTGTTCAATCTATTCCTACATTTCAGCGTAATAGAACAGTGTTATTTCATGCATTTTAGCAGTGGGAAACACGAAGAAAACTCGGTTTCTACTTATTCGTTCCAACATATTGCATAAGTTGTACTTTTGTGATTTACTGTGTCTCTGATCGAAATCCAGTTATTAAAATGATGATTTTCATTGCTTATTTTGATCAATTTTAAGCACTTAAATACGCTTTAAACAATAACATTAGAGAAATCACGATTCGCCATCAAGAATGTAAAAGCATCGCATATTTTGTTTCAATCTATTTCCTAACAATGTTCAGCAATAAAACACGTGGTAATTTCATAGCATTTACAGTGGGAAACACGAGAAAACTTCGCTTTCTACTTAAATTCGTTCCAGACATATTGCATAAGTTGTACTGTTGTGTGATTTACTGTGGTTCTCTTGATGAGAATCCAGTTATTAAAATAGTGTTTTCATGCTATTTGGATCATTTAAGCCACTTAATACCTTTAAACAATAACATTAGAAAAAAGCGATTTCCATCAAAATTCGTAGAAGCCATCGCAGATTTGTTCAATCTATTTTCCTAACATGTCAGTCAATATACAGCTGTATTCATGCATTTTAGCAGTGGAAACACAGGAAAACTTCGTTCTACTTTAGATTCGTTCCAGACATATTCATAAGTTGTACTTTGTGTGATTACTGTGGGTTCTCTGATCGAATCCAGTTATTAAATAGTGAGTTCATGCTATTTGATCATTTTAAGCAGCTTAATACGCTTTAAACAATAACATTAGAGAATAAGCGATTTCCATCAAGAATGTAGAAGCCATCGCAGATTGTTTCAATTCTATTCCTAACATGTCAGCAATAGAACAGTGTTATTTCATGCATTTAAGCAGTGGGAAACACGAGAAAACTTTCGGTTCTACTTAGATTCGTTCCAGACATTATTGCATAAGTTGACTTTGTGTGATTTTACTGTGGTTCTCTGATCGAAATCCAGTATTAATAGTGATTTTCATGCTTATTGATGATTTTAAGCACTTAAATACGCTTTAAACAATACATTAGAAAATAAGCGATTTCCATCAAGAATTGTAGAAGCCATCGGCAGATTTGTTTCATCTATTTTCGACAATGTTCAGCAATAAACAGTGTTATTTCATGCATTTTAGCATGGGAAACACGAGAAAACTTCGGTTTTCTACTTTAGATTCGTTCCAGACATATTGCCATAAGTGTACTTTGTGTGATTTACTGTGGTTCTCTGATCGAAATCCAGTTATTAAAATAGTGATTTTCATGCTTATTTTGATCATTTTAAGCACTTAAATACGCTTTAAACAATAACATTAGAGAAATAAGCGATTTTCATCAAGAATGTAGAAGCCATCGGAGATTTGTTTCAATCTATTCCTAACATGTTCAGCAAATAAACAGTGTTATTCATGCATTTTAGCAGTGGGAAACACGAGAAAACCTTGTTTTCACAGAATTCTTCCAACAATTGTACTGTTGTTGATTAACTGTGGTTCTCTGATCGAAATCCAGTTATTAAAATAGTGATTTTCATGCTTATTTTGATCATTTTAAGCACTTAAATACGCTTTAAACAATAACATTAGAGAAATAAGCGATTTCCATCAAGAATGTAGAAGCCATCGCAGATTTGTTTCAATCTATTCCTAACATGTCAGCAATATAACAGTGTATTTCAGGCATTTTAGCAGTGGGAAACACGAGAAACTTCGGTTTTCTACTTTAGATTCGTTCCAGATATTGCATAGTTGTACTTTTGTGTGATTTACTGTGGTTCTCTGATCGAAATCCAGTTATTAAAATAGTGATTTTCATGCTTATTGAATCATTTAAGCACACTAAATACGCTTAAACAATAACATTAGAGAAATAACGATTTCCATCAAGAATTGTAGAGAGCCATCGCAGATTTTTTCAATCTTTTACATGTTCAGCAATAGAACAGTGTATTTCATTTTAGCAGTGGGAAACACGAGAAACCTCGGTTTTCTACTTTAGATTCGTCCAGACATATTGCATATTACTTTGTGTGATTTACTGTGGTTCTCTGATCGAAATCCAGTTATTAAAATAGTGATTTCATGCTATTTTGATCATTTTAAAGCACTTAAATACGCTTTAAACAATAACATTGAAGAAATAAGCGATTTCCATCAAGAATTGTAAAAGCCATCGCAGATTTGTTTCATCTATTTCCAACATGTTCAGCAATATAACAGTGTTATTTCATGCATTTAGCAGTGGAAACACGAGAAAACTTGTTTCTACTTTAGATTCGTCCAGACATTTGCATAAGTTAACTTGTGGTGATTTACTGTGGTTCTCTGACGAAATCCAGTTATTAAAATAGTGATTTTCATGCTTATTTTGATCATTTAAGCACTTAAATACGCTTTAAACATAACATTAGAGAAATAAGCGATTCCATCAAGAATTGAGAAGCCATCGGCAGATTTTGGTTCAATTCTTTCCTAACATGTTCAAGCAATATAACAGTGTTATTTCATGCATTTAGCAGTGGGAAACACGAGAAAACTTCGGTTTCTTTTAGATTCGTTCCAGACATATTGCATAAGTTGTACTTTTGTGATTTACTGTGGTCTCTGATCGAAATCCAGTTATAAAATAGTGATTTCATGCTTATTTGATCATTTTTAAGCACTTAAATACGCTTAAACAATAACATAGAGAAATAAGCGATTTCCATCAAGAATTGTAGAAGCCATCGCAGATTGTTCAATCTTTCCTAACATGTTAGCATATACAGTGTTATTTCATGCATTTTAGCAGTGGAAACACGAGAAAACTCGGTTTTCTACTTTAGATTCGTTCCAGACATATTGCATAAGTTGTACTTTGTGGTGATTTACTGTGGTTCTCTGATCGAAATCCAGTTATTAAAATAGTGATTTTCATGCTTATTTTGATCATTTTAAAGCACTTAAATACGCTTTAAACAATAACATTAGAGAAATAAGCGATTCCCATCAGATTGTAGAAGCCATCGGCAGATTTGTTTCAATCTATTCCTAACATGTTCAGCAATATAACAGTGTTATTTCATGCATTTTAGCAGTGGGAAACACGAGAAAACTTCGGTTTCTACTTTAGATTCGTTCCAGACATATTGCATAAGTTGTACTTGTGTGATTTACTGTGGTTCTCTGATCGAAATCCAGTTATTAAATAGTGATTTTCATGCTTATTTGATCATTTTAAGCACTTAAATACGCTTTAAACAATAACATTAGAGAAATAAGCGATTTCCATCAAGAATTGTAGAAGCCATCGCAGATTTGTTTCAATCTATTCCTAACATGTTCAGCAATATAACAGTGTTATTTCATGCATTTTAGCAGTGGGAAAACGAGAAAACTTCGGTTTTCTACTTTAGATTCGTTCCAGACATATTGCATAAGTTGTACTTTGTGTGATTTACTGTGGTTCTCTGATCAAAATCCAGTTATTAAAATAGTGATTTTCATGCTTATTTTGATCATTTTAAGCACTTAAATACGCTTTAAACAATAACATTAGAGAAAAAGCGATTCCATCAAGAATTGTAGAAGCCATCGGCAGATTTGTTTCAATCTTTCCTAACATGTTCAGCAATATAACAGTGTTATTTCATGCATTTTTAGCAGTGGGAAACACGAGAAAACTTCGGTTTTCTACTTTAGATTCGTTCCAGACATATTGCATAAGTTGTACTTTGTGTGATTACTGTGGTTCTCTGATCGAAATCCAGTTATTAAAATAGTGATTTTCATGCTTATTTTGATCATTTTAAGCACTTAAATACGCTTTAAACAATAACATTAGAGAAATAAGCGATTTCCATCAAGAATTGTAAAGCCATCGGCAGATTTTTCAATCTATTTCCTAACATGTTCAGCATATAACAGTGTATTTCATGCATTTTAGCAGTGGGAAACACAGAAAACTCTTTTTCTACTTAGATTCGTTCCAGACATATTGCATAAGTTGTACTTTGTGTGATTTACTGTGGTTCTCTGATCGAAATCCAGTTATTAAAATAGTGATTTTCATGCTTTATTTTGATCATTTTAAACACTTAAATACGCTTTAAACAATAACATTAGAGAAATAAGCGATTCCATCAAGAATTGTAGAAGCCATCGCAGATTTGTTTCAATCTATTTCCTAACATGTTCAGCAATATAACAGTGTTATTTCATGCATTTAGCAGTGGGAAACACGAGAAAACTTCGGTTTTCTACTTTAGATTCGTTCCAGACATATTGCATAAGTTGTACTTGTGATTTACTGTGGTTCTCTGATCGAAATCCAGTTATTAAAATAGTGATTTTCATGCTTATTTGATCAATTTTAAGCACTAAAATACGCTTTAAACAATAACATTAGAGAAATAAGCGATTTCCATCAAGAATTGTAGAAGCCATCGGCAGATTTGTTTCAATCTATTTCCTAACATGTTCAGCAATAAACAGTGTTATTTCATGCATTTAGCAGTGGGAAACACGAGAAAACTTCGGTTTCTACTTTAGATTCGTTCCAGACATTGCATAAGTTGTACTGTGTGATTTACTGGTTCTCTGATCGAAATCCAGTTATTAAAATAGTGATTTCATGCTTATTTTGATCATTTTAAGCACTTAATACGCTTTAAACAATAACATTAGAGAAATAAGCGATTCCATCAAGAATTGTAGAAGCCATCGGCAGATTTGTTTCAATCTATTTCCTAACATGTTCAGCAATATAACAGTGTATTTCATGCATTTTAGCAGTGGGAAACACGAGAAACTTCGGTTTTCTACTTTAGATCGTTCCAGACATATTGCATAAGTTGTACTTTGTGTGATTTACTGTGGTTCTCTGATCGAAATCCAGTTATTAAAATAGTGATTTCATGCTTATTTTTGATCATTTAACACTTAAATACGCTTAAACAATAACATTAGAGAAATAAGCGATTTCCATCAAGAATTGTAGAAGCCATCGGCAGATTTGTTTCAATCTATTTCCTAACATGTTCAGCAATATAACAGTGTTATTTCATGCATTTTAGCAGTGGGAAACACGAGAAAACTTCGGTTTCTACTTTAGATTCGTTCCAGACATATTGCATAAGTTGTACTTTGTGTGATTTACTGTGGTTCTCTGATCGAAATCCAGTTATTAAATAGTGATTTCATGCTTATTTGATCATTTAAACGCTTAAATACGCTTTAAACAATAACATTAGAGAAATAAGCGATTTCCATCAAGAATTGTAGAAGCCATCGGCAGATTTGTTTCAATCTTTTCCTAACATGTTCAGCAATATAACAGTGTTATTTCATGCATTTTAGCAGTGGGAAACACGAGAAAACTTCGGTTTTCTACTTTAGATTCGTTCCAGACATATTGCATAAGTTGTACTTGTGTGATTTACTGTGGTTCTCTGATCGAAATCCAGTTATTAAAATAGTGATTTTCATGCTTATTTGATCATTTAAGCACTTAAATACGCTTTAAAAATAACATTAGAGAAATAAGCGATTTCCATCAAGAATTGTAGAAGCCATCGGCAGATTTGTTTCAATCTATTTCCTAACATGTTCAGCAATATAACAGTTTATTCATGCATTTTAGCAGTGGGAAACACGAAAACTCGGTTTTCTACTTTAGATTCGTTCCAGACATATTGCATAAGTTGTACTTTGTGTGATTTACTGTGGTTCTCTGATCGAAATCCAGTTAAAATAGTGATTTTCATGCTTATTTTGATCGTTTTAAGCACTTAAATACGCTTTAAACAATAACATTAGAGAAATAAGCGATTTCCATCAAGAATTGTAGAAGCCATCGGCAGATTTGTTTCAATCTATTTCCTAACATGTTCAGCAATAGAACAGTGTTATTTCATGCATTTTAGCAGTGGGAAACACGAGAAAACTTCGGTTTTCTACTTTAGATTCGTTCCAGACATATTGCATAAGTTGTACTTTGTGTGATTTACTGTGGTTCTCTGATCGAAATCCAGTTATTAAAATAGTGATTTTCATGCTTATTTTGATCGTTTTAAGCACTTAAATACGCTTTAAACAATAACATTAGAGAAATAAGCGATTTCCATCAAGAATTGTAGAAGCCATCGGCAGATTTTCAATCTATTTCCTAACATGTTCAGCAATATAACAGTGTTATTTCATGCATTTTAGCAGTGGGAAACACGAAAACTTCGGTTTCTACTTTAGATTCGTTCCAGACATATTGCATAAGTTGTACTTTGTGTGATTACTGTGGTTCTCTGATCGAAATCCAGTTATTAAAATAGTGATTTTCATGCTTATTTTGATCATTTTAAGCACTTAATACGCTTTAAACAATAACATTAGAGAAATAAGCGATTTCCATCAAGAATTGTAGAAGCCATCGGCAGATTTGTTTCAATCTATTTCCTAACATGTTCAGCAATATAACAGTGTTATTTCATGCATTTTAGCAGTGGGAAACACGAGAAAACTTCGGTTTTCTACTTAGATTCGTTCCAGACATATTCATAAGTTGTACTTTGTGTGATTTACTGTGGTTCTCTGATCGAAATCCAGTTATTAAAATAGTGATTTTCATGCTTATTTGATCATTTTAAGCACTTAAATACGCTTTAAACAATAACATTAGAGAAATAAGCGATTTCCATCAAGAATTGTAGAAGCCATCGCAGATTGTTTCAATCTATTTCCTAACATGTTTCAGCAATAACAGTGTTATTTCATGCATTTTAGCAGTGGGAAACACGAGAAACTTCGGTTTTCTACTTTAGATTCGTTCCAGACATATTGCATAAGTTGTACTTTGTGTGATTTACTGTGGTTCTCTGATCGAAATCCAGTTATTAAAATAGTGATTTTCATGCTTATTTGATCATTTTAAGCACTTAAATACGCTTAAACAATAACATTAGAGAAATAAGCGATTTCCATCAAGAATTGTAGAAGCCATCGGCAGATTTGTTTCAATCTATTTCCTAACATGTTCAGCAATATAACAGTGTTTTTCATGCATTTTAGCAGTGGGAAACACGAGAAAACTTCGGTTTTCTACTTTAGATTCGTTCCAGACATATTGCATAAGTTGTACTTTGTGTGATTTACTGTGTTCTCTGATCGAAATCCAGTTATTAAAATAGTGATTTTCATGCTTATTTTGATCATTTTAAGCACTTAAATACGCTTTTAAACAATAACATTAGAGAAATAAGCGATTTCCATCAAGAATTGTAGAAGCCATCGGCAGATTTGTTTCAATCTATTTCCTAACATGTTCAGCAATATAACAGTGTTATTTCATGCATTTAGCAGTGGAAACACGAGAAAACTTCGGTTTTCTACTTTAGATTCGTTCCAGACATATTGCATAAGTTGTACTTTGTGTGATTTACTGTGTTCTCTGATCGAAATCCAGTTATTAAAATAGTGATTTTCATGCTTATTTTGATCATTTTAAGCACTTAAATACGCTTTAAACAATAACATTAGAGAAATAAGCGATTTCCATCAAGAATTGTAGAGCCATCGCAGATTTGTTTCAATCTATTTCCTAACATGTTCAGCAATATAACAGTGTTATTTCATGCATTTTAGCAGTGGGAAACACGAGAAAACTTTGGTTTTCTACTTTAGATTCGTTCCAGACATATTGCATAAGTTGTACTTTGTGTGATTTACTGGTTCTCTGATCGAAATCCAGTTATTAAAATAGTGATTTTCATGCTTATTTTGATCATTTAACACTTAATACGCTTTAAACAATAACATTAGAGAAATAAGCGATTTCCATCAAGAATTGTAGAAGCCATCGCAGATTTGTTTCAATCTTTCCTAACATGTTCAGCAATAACAGTGTTATTTCATGCATTTTAGCAGTGGGAAACACGAGAAAACTTCGTTTTCTACTTTAGATTCGTTCCAGACATATTGCATAAGTTGTACTTTGTGTGATTTACTGTGGTTCTCTGATCGAAATCCAGTTATTAAAATAGTGATTTTCATGCTTATTTTGATCATTTTAAGCTTAAATACGCTTTAAACAATAACATTAGAGAAATAAGCGATTTCCATCAAGAATTGTAGAAGCCATCGGCAGATTTGTTTCAATCTATTTCCTAACAATGTTCAGCAATATAACAGTGTTATTTCATGCATTTTAGCAGTGGAAACACGAGAAAACTTCGGTTTTCTACTTTAGATTCGTTCCAGACATATTGCATAAGTTGTACTTTGTGATTTACTGTGGTTCTCTGATCGAAATCCAGTTATTAAAATAGTGATTTTCATGCTTATTTTGATCATTTTAAGCACTTAAATACGCTTTAAACAATAACATTAGAGAAATAAGCGATTTCCATCAAGAATTGTAGAAGCCATCGGCAGATTTGTTTCAATCTATTTCCTAACATGTTCAGCAATATAACAGTGTTATTTCATGCATTTTAGCAGTGGGAAACACGAGAAAACTTCGGTTTCTACTTTAGATTCGTTCCAGACATATTGCATAAGTTGTACTTTGTGTGATTTACTGTGGTTCTCTGATCGAAATCCAGTTATTAAAATAGTGATTTTCATGCTTATTTTGATCATTTTAAGCGCTTAAATACGCTTTAAACAATAACATTAGAGAAATAAGCGATTTCCATCAAGAATTGTAGAAGCCATCGGCAGATTTGTTTCAATCTATTTCCTAACATGTTCAGCAATATAACAGTTATTTCATGCATTTTAGCAGTGGGAAACACGAGAAAACTTCGTTTTCTACTTTAGATTCGTTCCAGACATATTGCATAAGTGTACTTTGTGTGATTTACTGTGGTTCTCTGATCGAAATCCAGTTATTAAAATAGTGATTTTCATGCTTATTTTGATTTTAAGCACTTAATACGCTTTAAACAATAACATTAGAGAAATAAGCGATTTCCATCAAGAATTGTAGAAGCCATCGGCAGATTTGTTTCAATCTATTTCCTAACAATGTTCAGCAATATAACAGTGTTATTTCATGCATTTAGCAGTGGGAAACACGAGAAAACTTGGTTTTCTACTTTAGATTCGTTCCAGACATATTGCATAAGTTGTACTTTGTGTGATTTACTGTTTCTCTGATCGAAATCCAGTTATTAAAATAGTGATTTCATGCTTATTTTGATCATTTTAAGCACTTAAATACGCTTTAAACAATAACATTAGAGAAATAAGCGATTTCCATCAAGAATTGTAGAAGCCATCGGCATTTGTTTCAATCTATTTCCTAACATGTTCAGCAATATAACAGTGTTATTTCATGCATTTTAGCAGTGGAAACACGAGAAAACTTCGGTTTTCTACTTTAGATTCGTTCCAGACATATTGCATAAGTTGACTTTGTGTGATTTACTGTGTTCTCTGATCGAAATCCAGTTATTAAAATAGTGATTTTCATGCTTATTTGATCATTTTAAACACTTAAATACGCTTTAAACAATAACATTAGAGAAATAAGCGATTTCCATCAAGAATTGTAGAAGCCATCGGCAGATTTGTTTCAATCTATTTCCTAACATGTCAGCAATATAACAGTGTTATTTCATGCATTTTAGCAGGGAAACACGAGAAAACTTGGTTTTCTACTTAGATTCGTTCCAGACATATGCATAAGTTGTACTTTGTGATTTACTGTGGTTCTCTGATCGAAATCCAGTTATTAAAATAGTGATTTTCATGCTTATTTTGATCATTTAAACGCTTAAATACGCTTTAAACAATAACATTAGAGAAATAAGCGATTTCCATCAAGAATTGTAGAAGCCATCGGCAGATTTGTTTCAATCTATTTCCTAACAATGTTCAGCAATAAACAGTGTTATTCATGCATTTTAGCAGTGGAAACACGAGAAAACTTCGGTTTTCTACTTTAGATTCGTTCCAGACATATTGCATAAGTTTACTTTGTGTGATTTACTGTGGTTCTCTGATCGAAATCCAGTTTAAAATAGTGATTTTCATGCTTATTTGATCATTTTAAGCACTTAAATACGCTTTAAACAATAACATTAGAGAAATAAGCGATTTCCATCAAGAATTGTAGAAGCCATCGGCAGATTTGTTTCAATCTATTTCCTAACATGTTCAGCAATAACAGTGTTATTTCATGCATTTTAGCAGTGGAAACACGAGAAAACTTTTTTTCTACTTTAGATTCGTTCCAGACATATTGCATAAGTACTTTGTGTGATTACTGTGGTCTCTGATCGAAATCCAGTTATTAAAATAGTGATTTTCATGCTTATTTTGATCATTTTAAACGCACTTAAATACGCTTTAAACAATAACATTAGAGAAATAAGCGATTTCCATCAAGAATTGTAGAAGCCATCGGCAGATTTGTTTCAATCTATTCCTAACATGTTCAGCAATATAACAGTGTTATTTCATGCATTTTAGCAGTGGGAAACACGAGAAAACTTCGTTTTCTACTTTAGATTCGTTCCAGACATTGCATAAGTTGTACTTTGTGTGATTTACTGTGGTTCTCTGATCGAAATCCAGTTATTAAAATAGTGATTTTCATGCTTATTTTGATCATTTAAGCACTTAAATACGCTTTAAACAATAACATTAGAGAAATAAGCGATTTCCATCAAGAATTGTAGAAGCCATCGGCAGATTTGTTTCAATCTATTTCCTAAACATGTTCAGCAATAGAACAGTGTTATTTCATGCATTTTAGCAGTGGAAACACGAGAAAACTTCGGTTTTCTACTTTAGATTCGTTCCAGACATATGCATAAGTTGTACTTTGTGTGATTTACTGTGGTTCTCTGATCGAAATCCAGTTATTAAAATAGTGATTTTCATGCTTATTTTGATCTTTTAAGCACTTAAATACGCTTTAAACAATAACATTAGAGAAATAAGCGATTTCCATCAAGAATTGTAGAAGCCATCGGCAGATTTGTTTCAATCTATTTCCTAACATGTTCAGCAATATAACAGTGTTATTTCATGCATTTTAGCAGTGGGAAACACGAGAAAACTTTGGTTTTCTACTTTAGATTCGTTCCAGACATATTGCATAAGTTGTACTTGTGTGATTTACTGTGGTTCTCTGATCGAAATCCAGTTATTAAAATAGTGATTTTCATGCTTATTTTGATCATTTAAGCACTTAAATACGCTTTAAACAATAACATTAGAGAAATAAGCGATTTCCATCAAGAATTGTAGAAGCCATCGGCAGATTTGTTTCAATCTATTTCCTAACATGTTCAGCAATAAACAGTGTTATTCATGCATTTTAGCAGTGGGAAACACGAGAAAACTTGGTTTTCTACTTTAGATTCGTTCCAGACATATTGCATAAGTTGTACTTTGTGTGATTTACTGTGGTTCTCTGATCGAAATCCAGTTATTAAAATAGTGATTTTCATGCTTATTTTGATCATTTTAAGCACTTAAATACGCTTAAACAATAACATTAGAGAAATAAGCGATTTCCATCAAGAATTGTAGAAGCCATCGGCAGATTTGTTTCAATCTATTTCCTAACATGTTCAGCAATAGAACAGTGTTATTTCATGCATTTTAGCAGTGGGAAACACGAGAAAACTTCGGTTTTCTACTTTAGATTCGTTCCAGACATATTGCATAAGTTGTACTTTGTGTGATTTACTGTGGTTCTCTGATCGAAATCCAGTTATTAAAATAGTGATTTTCATGCTTATTTTGATCATTTAACGCTTAAATACGCTTTAAACAATAACATTAGAGAAATAAGCGATTTCCATCAAGAATTGTAGAAGCCATCGGCAGATTTGTTTCAATCTATTTCCTAACAATTCAGCAATAGAACAGTGTTATTTCATGCATTTTAGCAGTGGGAAACACGAGAAAACTTTTTTTCTACTTTAGATTCGTTCCAGATATTGCATAAGTTGTACTTGTGTGATTTACTGTGGTTCTCTGATCGAAATCCAGTTATTAAAATAGTGATTTTCATGCTTATTTTGATCATTTTAAACACTTAAATACGCTTTAAACAATAACATTAGAGAAATAAGCGATTTCCATCAAGAATTGTAGAAGCCATCGGCAGATTGTTTCAATCTATTTCCTAACATGTTCAGCAATATAACAGTTATTTCATGCATTTTAGCAGTGGGAAACACGAGAAAACTTCGGTTTTCTACTTTAGATTCGTTCCAGACATATTGCATAAGTTGTACTTTGTGTGATTTACTGTGGTTCTCTGATCGAAATCCAGTTATTAAAATAGTGATTTTCATGCTTATTTTGATCATTTTAAACTTAAATACGCTTTAAACAATAACATTAGAGAAATAAGCGATTTCCATCAAGAATTGTAGAAGCCATCGGCAGATTGTTTCAATCTATTTCCTAACATGTTCAGCAATAGAACAGTGTTATTTCATGCATTTTAGCAGTGGAAACACGAGAAAACTTCGGTTTCTACTTTAGATTCGTTCCAGACATATTGCATAAGTTGTACTTTGTGTGATTTACTGTGGTTCTCTGATCGAAATCCAGTTATTAAAATAGTGATTTTCATGCTTATTTGATCATTTTAAGCGCTTAAATACGCTTTAAACAATAACATTAGAGAAATAAGCGATTTCCATCAAGAATTGTAGAAGCCATCGGCAGATTTGTTTCAATCTATTTCCTAACATGTTCAGCAATATAACAGTGTTATTCATGCATTTAGCAGTGGGAAACACGAGAAAACTTTCGGTTTCTACTTTAGATTCGTTCCAGACATATTGCATAAGTTGTACTTTGTGTGATTTACTGTGGTTCTCTGATCGAAATCCAGTTATTAAAATAGTGATTTTCATGCTTATTTTGATCATTTTAAGCGCTTAAATACGCTTTAAACAATAACATTAGAGAAATAAGCGATTTCCATCAAGAATTGTAGAAGCCATCGGCAGATTTGTTTCAATCTATTTCCTAACAATGTTCACAATAGAACAGTGTTATTTCATGCATTTTAGCAGTGGAAACACGAGAAAACTTCGGTTTCTACTTTAGATTCGTTCCAGACATATTGCATAAGTTGTACTTTGTGTGATTTACTGTGTTCTCTGATCGAAATCCAGTTATTAAAATAGTGATTTTCATGCTTATTTTGATCATTTTAAGCACTTAAATACGCTTTAAACAATAACATTAGAGAAATAAGCGATTTCCATCAAGAATTGTAGAAGCCATCGGCAGATTTGTTTCAATCTATTTCCTAACAATGTTCAGCAATAACAGTGTTATTTCATGCATTTAGCGTGGGAAACACGAGAAAACTTCGGTTTTCTACTTTAGATTCGTTCCAGACATATTGCATAAGTTGTACTTTGTGTGATTACTGTGGTTCTCTGATCGAAATCCAGTTATTAAAATAGTGATTTTCATGCTTATTTTGATCATTTTAAGCGCTTAAATACGCTTTAAACAATAACATTAGAGAAATAAGCGATTTCCATCAAGAATTGTAGAAGCCATCGGCAGATTTGTTTCAATCTATTTCCTAACAATGTTCAGCAATAGAACAGTGTTATTTCATGCATTTTAGCAGTGGAAACACGAGAAAACTTCGGTTTCTACTTTAGATTCGTTCCAGACATATTGCATAAGTTGTACTTTGTGTGATTTACTGTGGTTCTCTGATCGAAATCCAGTTATTAAAATAGTGATTTCATGCTTATTTTGATCATTTTAAGCGCTTAAATACGCTTTAAACAATAACATTAGAGAAATAAGCGATTTCCATCAAGAATTGTAGAAGCCATCGGCAGATTTGTTTCAATCTATTTCCTAACAATGTTCAGCAATAGAACAGTGTTATTTCATGCATTTTAGCGGGAAACACGAGAAAACTTCGTTTTCTACTTTAGATTCGTTCCAGACATATTGCATAAGTTGTACTTTGTGTGATTTACTGTGGTTCTCTGATCGAAATCCAGTTATTAAAATAGTGATTTTCATGCTTATTTTGATCGTTTTAAGCTTAAATACGCTTTAAACAATAACATTAGAGAAATAAGCGATTTCCATCAAGAATTGTAGAAGCCATCGGCAGATTTGTTTCAATCTATTTCCTAACAATGTTCAGCAATATAACAGTGTTATTTCATGCATTTAGAGTGGGAAACACGAGAAAACTTCGGTTTTCTACTTTAGATTCGTTCCAGACATATTGCATAAGTTGTACTTTGTGTGATTTACTGTGGTTCTCTGATCGAAATCCAGTTATTAAAATAGTGATTTCATGCTTATTTGATCATTTTAAGCACTTAAATACGCTTTAAACAATAACATTAGAGAAATAAGCGATTTCCATCAAGAATTGTAGAAGCCATCGGCAGATTTGTTTCAATCTATTTCCTAACAATTCAGCAATAACAGTGTTATTTCATGCATTTTAGAGTGGAAACACGAGAAAACTTCGGTTTTCTACTTTAGATTCGTTCCAGACATATTGCATAAGTTGTACTTTTGTGATTTACTGTGGTTCTCTGATCGAAATCCAGTTATTAAAATAGTGATTTTCATGCTTATTTTGATCATTTTAAGCACTTAAATACGCTTTAAACAATAACATTAGAGAAATAAGCGATTTCCATCAAGAATTGTAGAAGCCATCGGCAGATTTGTTTCAATCTATTTCCTAACAATGTTCAGCAATAGAACAGTGTTATTTCATGCATTTTAGACGTGGAAACACGAGAAAACTTCGGTTTTCTACTTTAGATTCGTTCCAGACATATTGCATAAGTTGTACTTTGTGATTACTGTGGTTCTCTGATCGAAATCCAGTTATTAAAATAGTGATTTTCATGCTTATTTTGATCATTTTAAGCACTTAAATACGCTTTAACAATAACATTAGAGAAATAAGCGATTTCCATCAAGAATTGTAGAGCCATCGGCAGATTTGTTTCAATCTATTTCCTAACATGTTCAGCAATAAAACAGTGTTATTTCATGCATTTTAGCGTGGAAACACGAGAAAACTTCGGTTTTCTACTTTAGATTCGTTCCAGACATATTGCATAAGTTGTACTTTGTGTGATTTACTGTGGTTCTCTGATCGAAATCCAGTTATTAAAATAGTGATTTTCATGCTTATTTTGATCATTTTAAGCGCTTAAATACGCTTTAAACAATAACATTAGAGAAATAAGCGATTTCCATCAAGAATTGTAGAAGCCATCGGCAGATTTGTTTCAATCTATTTCCTAAATGTTCAGCAATACAGTGTTATTTCATGCATTTTAGAGTGGAAAACACGAGAAAACTTCGGTTTTCTACTTTAGATTCGTTCCAGACATATTGCATAAGTTGTACTTTGTGTGATTTACTGTGGTCTCTGATCGAAATCCAGTTATTAAAATAGTGATTTCATGCTTATTTTGATCATTTTAAGCACTTAAATACGCTTTAAACAATAACATTAGAGAAATAAGCGATTTCCATCAAGAATTGTAGAGCCATCGGCAGATTTGTTTCAATCTATTTCCTAACATTTCAGCAATAGAACAGTGTTATTTCATGCATTTTAGAGTGGAAACACGAGAAAACTTGGTTTTCTACTTTAGATTCGTTCCAGACATATTGCATAAGTTGTACTTTGTGTGATTTACTGTGGTTCTCTGATCGAAATCCAGTTATTAAAATAGTGATTTTCATGCTTATTTTGATCATTTTAAGCACTTAAATACGCTTTAAACAATAACATTAGAGAAATAAGCGATTTCCATCAAGAATTGTAGAAGCCATCGGCAGATTTGTTTCAATCTATTTCCTAACATGTTCAGCAATAACAGTGTTATTTCATGCATTTTAGCAGTGGAAACACGAGAAAACTTCGTTTCTACTTTAGATTCGTTCCAGACATATTGCATAAGTTGTACTTTGTGTGATTTACTGTGGTTCTCTGATCGAAATCCAGTTATTAAAATAGTGATTTTCATGCTTATTTTGATCATTTTAAGCACTTAAATACGCTTTAAACAATAACATTAGAGAAATAAGCGATTTCCATCAAGAATTGTAGAGCCATCGGCAGATTTGTTTCAATCTATTTCCTAACAATTTCAGCAATAGAACAGTGTTATTTCATGCATTTTAGAGTGGAAACACGAGAAAACTTCGGTTTTCTACTTTAGATTCGTTCCAGACATATTGCATAAGTTGTACTTTGTGTTTACTGTGGTTCTCTGATCGAAATCCAGTTATTAAATAGTGATTTTCATGCTTATTTTGATCATTTTAAGCGCTTAAATACGCTTTAAACAATAACATTAGAGAAATAAGCGATTTCCATCAAGAATTGTAGAGCCATCGGCAGATTTGTTCAATCTATTTCCTAACATATTCAGCAATATAACAGTGTTATTTCATGCATTTTAACGTGGAAAACACGAGAAAACTTCGGTTTTCTACTTTAGATTCGTTCCAGACATATTGCATAAGTTGTACTTTGTGTGATTTACTGTGGTTCTCTGATCGAAATCCAGTTATTAAAATAGTGATTTTCATGCTTATTTTGATCATTTTAAGCACTTAAATACGCTTTAAACAATAACATTAGAGAAATAAGCGATTTCCATCAAGAATTGTAGAAGCCATCGGCAGATTTGTTTCAATCTATTTCCTAACAATGTTCAGCAATAGAACAGTGTTATTTCATGCATTTTAGAGTGGAAACACGAGAAAACTTCGGTTTTCTACTTTAGATTCGTTCCAGACATATTGCCAAGTTGTACTTTGTTGATTTACTGTGGTTCTCTGATCGAAATCCAGTTATTAAAATAGTGATTTTCATGCTTATTTTGATCATTTAAGCGCTTAAATACGCTTTAAACAATAACATTAGAAAATAAGCGATTTCCATCAAGAATTGTAGAGCCATCGGCAGATTTGTTTCAATCTATTTCCTAACAATTCAGCAATAGAACAGTGTTATTTCATGCATTTTAGCAGTGGAAACACGAGAAAACTTCGTTTTCTACTTTAGATTCGTTCCAGACATATTGCATAAGTTGTACTTTGTGTGATTTACTGTGGTTCTCTGATCGAAATCCAGTTATTAAAAATAGTGATTTTCATGCTTTTTTGATCATTTTAAGCACTTAAATACGCTTTAAACAATAACATTAGAGAAATAAGCGATTTCCATCAAGAATTGTAGAGCATCGGCAGATTTGTTTCAATCTATTTCCTAACAAGTTCAGCAATAGAACAGTGTTATTTCATGCATTTTAACGTGGAAACACGAGAAAACTTCGGTTTTACTTTAGATTCGTTCCAACATATTACATAAGTTGTACTTTGTGTGATTTACTGTGGTTCTCTGATCGAAATCCAGTTATTAAAATAGTGATTTTCATGCTTATTTTGATCATTTAAGCGCTTAAATACGCTTTAAACAATAACATTAGAGAAATAAGCGATTTCCATCAAGAATTGTAGAAGCCATCGGCAGATTGTTTCAATCTATTTCCTAACATGTTCAGCAATAGAACAGTGTTATTTCATGCATTTTAGCAGTGGAAACACGAGAAAACTTGGTTTTCTACTTTAGATTCGTTCCAGACATATTGCATAAGTTGTACTTTGTGTGATTTACTGTGGTTCTCTGATCGAAATCCAGTTATTAAAATAGTGATTTTCATGCTTATTTTGATCATTTTAAGCGCTTAAATACGCTTTAAACAATAACATTAGAGAAATAAGCGATTTCCATCAAGAATTGTAGAGCCATCGGCAGATTGTTTCAATCTATTTCCTAAATATTCAGCAATAGAACAGTGTTATTTCATCATTTTAGACGTGGAAACACGAGAAAACTTTCGTTTTCTACTTTAGATTCGTTCCAGACATATTGCATAAGTTGTACTTTGTGTGATTTACTGTGTTCTCTGATCGAAATCCAGTTATTAAAAAGTGATTTCATGCTTATTTTGATCATTTTAAGCGCTTAAATACGCTTTAAACAATAACATTAGAGAAATAAGCGATTTCCATCAAGAATTGTAGAGCCATCGGCAGATTTGTTTCAATCTATTTCCTAACAATATTCAGCAATAGAACAGTGTTATTTCATGCATTTAGACGTGGAAAACACGAGAAAACTTTTTCTACTTTAGATTCGTTCCAGACATATTGCATAAGTTGTACTTTGTGTGATTTACTGTGGTTCTCTGATCGAAATCCAGTTATTAAAATAGTGATTTTCATGCTTATTTTGATCATTTTAGCGCTTAAATACGCTTTAAACAATAACATTAGAGAAATAAGCGATTTCCATCAAGAATTGTAGAGCCATCGGCAGATTTGTTTCAATCTATTTCCTAACAATGTTCAGCAATAGAACAGTGTTATTTCATGCATTTTAGACGTGGGAAACACGAAAAACTTTGGTTTCTTTTAGATTCGTTCCAGACATATTGCATAAGTTGTACTTTGTGTTTACTGTGGTTCTCTGATCGAAATCCAGTTATTAAAATAGTGATTTTCATGCTTATTTTGATCATTTTAAGCGCTTAAATACGCTTTAAACAATAACATTAGAGAAATAAGCGATTTCCATCAAGAATTGTAGAAGCCATCGGCAGATTTGTTTCAATCTATTTCCTAACAATGTTCAGCAATAAACAGTGTTATTTCATGCATTTTAGACGTGGAAAACACGAGAAAACTTTCGTTTTCTACTTTAGATTCGTTCCAGACATATTGCATAAGTGTACTTTGTGTGATTTACTGTGGTTCTCTGATCGAAATCCTTATAAAATAGTGATTTTCATGCTTATTTTGATCATTTTAAGCGCTTAAATACGCTTTAAACAATAACATTAGAGAAATAAGCGATTTCCATCAAGAATTGTAAGCCATCGGCAGATTTGTTTCAATCTATTTCCTAAAATTCAGCAAATAGAACAGTGTTATTTCATGCATTTTAGACGTGGAAACACGAGAAAACTTCGGTTTTCTACTTTAGATTCGTTCCAGACATATTGCATAAGTTGTACTTTGTGTGATTTACTGTGGTTCCTGATCGAAATCCAGTTATTAAAATAGTGATTTTCATGCTTATTTTGATCATTTTAAGCGCTTAAATACGCTTTAAACAATAACATTAGAGAAATAAGCGATTTCCATCAAGAATTGTAGAGCCATCGGCAGATTGTTTCAATCTATTTCCTAACAATGTTCAGCAATATAACAGTGTTATTTCATGCATTTAGACGTGGGAAACACGAGAAAACTTCGGTTTCTACTTTAGATTCGTTCCAGACATATTGCATAAGTTGTACTTTGTGTGATTTACTGTGGTTCTCTGATCGAAATCCAGTTATTAAAATAGTGATTTCATGCTTATTTTGATCATTTTAAAGCTTAAATACGCTTTAAACAATAACATTAGAGAAATAAGCGATTTCCATCAAGAATTGTAGAGCCATCGGCAGATTGTTTCAATCTATTCCTAACAGTTCAGCAATAGAACAGTGTTATTTCATGCATTTTAGACGTGGAAAACACGAGAAAACTTCGGTTTCTACTTTAGATTCGTTCCAGACATATTGCATAAGTTGTACTTTGTGTGATTTACTGTGGTTCTCTGATCGAAATCCAGTATTAAAATAGTGATTTTCATGCTTATTTTGATCATTTTAAGCGCTTAAATACGCTTTAAACAATAACATTAGAGAAATAAGCGATTTCCATCAAGAATTGTAGATGCCATCGGCAGATTTGTTTCAATCTATTTCCTAACAATGTTCAGCAATAGAAACAGTGTATTTCATGCATTTTAGACGTGGAAAACACGAGAAAACTTTCGTTTCTACTTTAGATTCGTTCCAGACATATTGCATAAGTTGTACTTTGTGTGATTTACTGTGGTTCTCTGATCGAAATCCAGTTATTAAAATAGTGATTTTCATGCTTATTTGATCATTTTAAGCGCTAAATACGCTTTAAACAATAACATTAGAGAAATAAGCGATTTCCATCAAGAAAGAAGAGCCATCGGCAGATTTGTTTCATCTATTCCTAACAATATTCAGCAATAGAACAGTGTTATTTCATGCATTTTAGACGTGGAAACACGAGAAAACTTTGGTTTTCTACTTTAGATCGTTCCAGACATATTGCATAAGTTGTACTTGTGGATTTACTGTGGTTCTCTGATCGAAATCCAGTTATTAAAATAGTGATTTTCATGCTTATTTTGATCATTTTAAGCGCTTAAATACGCTTTAAACAATAACATTAGAGAAATAAGCGATTTCCATCAAGAATTGTAGATGCCATCGGCAGATTTGTTTCAATCTATTTCCTAACAATATTCAGCAATAAGAACAG
>JACMZG010000315.1:0-20576 GCA_018340805.1 Microvelia longipes | reverse complement strand
TAGAAGCATCGGCAGATTTGTTTCAATCTATTTCCTAACAATGTTCAGCAATAGAACAGTGTTATTTCATGCATTTTAGACGTGGAAACACGAGAAAACTTCGGTTTTCTACTTTAGATTCGTTCCAGACATATTACATAAGTTGTACTTTGTGTGATTTACTGTGGTTCTCTGATCGAAATCCAGTTATTAAAATAGTGATTTTCATGCTTATTTGATCATTTTAAACGCTTAAATACGCTTTAAACAATAACATTAGAGAAATAAGCGATTTCCATCAAGAATTGTAGAAGCAATCGGCAGATTTGTTTCAATCTATTTCCTAACAATGTTCAGCAATAGAACAGTGTTATTTCATGCATTTTAGACGTGGGAAACACGAGAAAACTTCGGTTTTCTACTTTAGATTCGTTCCAGACATATTACATAAGTTGTACTTTGTGTGATTTACTGTGGTTCTCTGATCGAAATCCAGTTATTAAAATAGTGATTTCATGCTTATTTGATCGTTTAAACGCTTAAATACGCTTTAAACAATAACATTAGAGAAATAAGCGATTTCCATCAAGAATTGTAGAAGCATCGGCAGATTTGTTTCAATCTATTTCCTAACAATGTTCAGCAATAGAACAGTGTTATTTCATGCATTTTAGAGTGGGAAACACGAGAAAACTTCGGTTTTCTACTTTAGATTCGTTCCAGACATATTGCATAAGTTGTACTTTGTGTGATTTACTGTGGTTCTCTGATCGAAATCCAGTTATTAAAATAGTGATTTTCATGCTTATTTTGATCGTTTTAAACGCTTAAATACGCTTTAAACAATAACATTAGAGAAATAAGCGATTTCCATCAAGAATTGTAGAAGCCATCGGCAGATTTGTTTCAATCTATTTCCTAACAATGTTCAGCAATAGAACAGTGTTATTTCATGCATTTTAGAGTGGGAAACACGAGAAAACTTCGGTTTTCTACTTTAGATTCGTTCCAGACATATACATAAGTTGTACTTTGTGTGATTTACTGTGGTTCTCTGATCGAAATCCAGTTATTAAAATAGTGATTTTCATGCTTATTTTGATCATTTTAAACGCTTAAATACGCTTTAAACAATAACATTAGAGAAATAAGCGATTTCCATCAAGAATTGTAGAAGCCATCGGCAGATTTGTTTCAATCTATTTCCTAACAATGTTCAGCAATAGAACAGTGTTATTTCATGCATTTTAGAGTGGGAAACACGAGAAAACTTTGGTTTTCTACTTTAGATTCGTTCCAGACATATACATAAGTTGTACTTTGTGTGATTTACTGTGGTTCTCTGATCGAAATCCAGTTATTAAAATAGTGATTTTCATGCTTATTTTGATCGTTTTAAACGCTTAAATACGCTTTAAACAATAACATTAGAGAAATAAGCGATTTCCATCAAGAATTGTAGAAGCCATCGGCAGATTTGTTTCAATCTATTTCCTAACAATGTTCAGCAATAGAACAGTGTTATTTCATGCATTTTAGCGTGGGAAACACGAGAAAACTTGGTTTTCTACTTTAGATTCGTTCCAGACATATTGCATAAGTTGTACTTTGTGTGATTTACTGTGGTTCTCTGATCGAAATCCAGTTATTAAAATAGTGATTTTCATGCTTATTTTGATCGTTTTAAAACGCTTAAATACGCTTTAAACAATAACATTAGAGAAATAAGCGATTTCCATCAAGAATTGTAGAAGCCATCGGCAGATTTGTTTCAATCTATTTCCTAACAATGTTCAGCAATAGAACAGTGTTATTTCATGCATTTTAGAGTGGGAAACACGAGAAAACTTTGGTTTCTACTTTAGATTCGTTCCAGACATATTGCATAAGTTGTACTTTGTGTGATTTACTGTGGTTCTCTGATCGAAATCCAGTTATTAAATAGTGATTTTCATGCTTATTTTGATCGTTTTAAACGCTTAAATACGCTTTAAACAATAACATTAGAGAAATAAGCGATTTCCATCAAGAATTGTAGAAGCCATCGGCAGATTTGTTTCAATCTATTTCCTAACAATGTTCAGCAATAGAACAGTGTTATTTCATGCATTTTAGAGTGGGAAACACGAGAAAACTTCGGTTTTCTACTTTAGATTCGTTCCAGACATATTGCATAAGTTGTACTTTGTGTGATTTACTGTGGTTCTCTGATCGAAATCCAGTTATTAAAATAGTGATTTTCATGCTTATTTTGATCGTTTTAAGCGCTTAAATACGCTTTAAACAATAACATTAGAGAAATAAGCGATTTCCATCAAGAATTGTAGAAGCCATCGGCAGATTTGTTTCAATCTATTTCCTAACAATGTTCAGCAATAACAGTGTTATTTCATGCATTTTAGAGTGGGAAACACGAGAAAACTTCGGTTTTCTACTTTAGATTCGTTCCAGACATAACATAAGTTGTACTTTGTGTGATTTACTGTGGTTCTCTGATCGAAATCCAGTTATTAAAATAGTGATTTTCATGCTTATTTTGATCGTTTTAAACGCTTAAATACGCTTTAAACAATAACATTAGAGAAATAAGCGATTTCCATCAAGAATTGTAGAAGCCATCGGCAGATTTGTTTCAATCTATTTCCTAACAATGTTCAGCAATAGAACAGTGTTATTTCATGCATTTTAGAGTGGGAAACACGAGAAAACTTGGTTTTCTACTTTAGATTCGTTCCAGACATATTACATAAGTTGTACTTTGTGTGATTTACTGTGGTTCTCTGATCGAAATCCAGTTATTAAAATAGTGATTTTCATGCTTATTTTGATCGTTTTAAACGCTTAAATACGCTTTAAACAATAACATTAGAGAAATAAGCGATTTCCATCAAGAATTGTAGAAGCCATCGGCAGATTTGTTTCAATCTTTCCTAACAATGTTCAGCAATAGAACAGTGTTATTTCATGCATTTTAGAGTGGGAAACACGAGAAAACTTGGTTTTCTACTTTAGATTCGTTCCAGACATATTGCATAAGTTGTACTTTGTGTGATTTACTGTGGTTCTCTGATCGAAATCCAGTTATTAAAATAGTGATTTTCATGCTTATTTTGATCGTTTTAAACGCTTAAATACGCTTTAAACAATAACATTAGAGAAATAAGCGATTTCCATCAAGAATTGTAGAAGCCATCGGCAGATTTGTTTCAATCTATTTCCTAACAATGTTCAGCAATAGAACAGTGTTATTTCATGCATTTTAGACGTGGGAAACACGAGAAAACTTGGTTTTCTACTTTAGATTCGTTCCAGACATATTACATAAGTTGTACTTTGTGTGATTTACTGTGGTTCTCTGATCGAAATCCAGTTATTAAAATAGTGATTTTCATGCTTATTTTGATCGTTTTAAACGCTTAAATACGCTTTAAACAATAACATTAGAGAAATAAGCGATTTCCATCAAGAATTGTAGAAGCCATCGGCAGATTTGTTTCAATCTATTTCCTAACAATGTTCAGCAATAGAACAGTGTTATTTCATGCATTTTAGAGTGGGAAACACGAGAAAACTTGGTTTTCTACTTTAGATTCGTTCCAGACATATTGCATAAGTTGTACTTTGTGTGATTTACTGTGGTTCTCTGATCGAAATCCAGTTATTAAAATAGTGATTTTCATGCTTATTTTGATCGTTTAAACGCTTAAATACGCTTTAAACAATAACATTAGAGAAATAAGCGATTTCCATCAAGAATTGTAGAAGCCATCGGCAGATTTGTTTCAATCTATTTCCTAACAATGTTCAGCAATAGAACAGTGTTATTTCATGCATTTAGCAGGGAAAACACGAGAAAACTTGGTTTTCTACTTTAGATTCGTTCCAGACATATTGCATAAGTTGTACTTTGTGTGATTTACTGTGGTTCTCTGATCGAAATCCAGTTATTAAAATAGTGATTTTCATGCTTATTTTGATCGTTTTAACGCTTAAATACGCTTTAAACAATAACATTAGAGAAATAAGCGATTTCCATCAAGAATTGTAGAAGCCATCGGCAGATTTGTTTCAATCTATTTCCTAACAATGTTCAGCAATAGAACAGTGTTATTTCATGCATTTTAGAGTGGGAAACACGAGAAAACTTTTTTTCTACTTTAGATTCGTTCCAGACATATTACATAAGTTGTACTTTTGTGTGATTTACTGTGGTTCTCTGATCGAAATCCAGTTATTAAAATAGTGATTTTCATGCTTATTTTGATCGTTTTAAAACGCTTAAATACGCTTTAAACAATAACATTAGAGAAATAAGCGATTTCCATCAAGAATTGTAGAAGCATCGGCAGATTTGTTTCAATCTATTTCCTAACAATGTTCAGCAATAGAACAGTGTTTTTCATGCATTTTAGACGTGGGAAACACGAGAAAACTTGGTTTTCTACTTTAGATTCGTTCCAGACATATTGCATAAGTTGTACTTTGTGTGATTTACTGTGGTTCTCTGATCGAAATCCAGTTATTAAAATAGTGATTTTCATGCTTATTTTGATCGTTTTAAACGCTTAAATACGCTTTAAACAATAACATTAGAGAAATAAGCGATTTCCATCAAGAATTGTAGAAGCCATCGGCAGATTTGTTTCAATCTATTTCCTAACAATGTTCAGCAATAGAACAGTGTTATTTCATGCATTTTAGACGTGGGAAACACGAGAAAACTTTGGTTTCTACTTTAGATTCGTTCCAGACATATTACATAAGTTGTACTTTGTGTGATTTACTGTGGTTCTCTGATCGAAATCCAGTTATTAAAATAGTGATTTTCATGCTTATTTTGATCATTTTAAACGCTTAAATACGCTTTAAACAATAACATTAGAGAAATAAGCGATTTCCATCAAGAATTGTAGAAGCCATCGGCAGATTTGTTTCAATCTATTTCCTAACAATGTTCAGCAATAGAACAGTGTTATTTCATGCATTTTAGGGGAAACACGAGAAAACTTGGTTTTCTACTTTAGATTCGTTCCAGACATATTACATAAGTTGTACTTTGTGTGATTTACTGTGGTTCTCTGATCGAAATCCAGTTATTAAAATAGTGATTTTCATGCTTATTTTGATCGTTTTAAACGCTTAAATACGCTTTAAACAATAACATTAGAGAAATAAGCGATTTCCATCAAGAATTGTAGAAGCCATCGGCAGATTTGTTTCAATCTATTTCCTAACAATGTTCAGCAATAGAACAGTGTTATTTCATGCATTTTAGCGTGGAAACACGAGAAAACTTTGGTTTTCTACTTTAGATTCGTTCCAGACATATTACATAAGTTGTACTTTTGTGTTTACTGTGGTTCTCTGATCGAAATCCAGTTATTAAAATAGTGATTTTCATGCTTATTTTGATCGTTTTAACGCTTAAATACGCTTTAAACAATAACATTAGAGAAATAAGCGATTTCCATCAAGAATTGTAGAAGCCATCGGCAGATTTGTTTCAATCTATTTCCTAACAATGTTCAGCAATAGAACAGTGTTATTTCATGCATTTTAGCGTGGGAAACACGAGAAAACTTCGGTTTTCTACTTTAGATTCGTTCCAGACATATTACATAAGTTGTACTTTGTGTGATTTACTGTGGTTCTCTGATCGAAATCCAGTTATTAAAATAGTGATTTTCATGCTTATTTTGATCGTTTTAAAGCTTAAATACGCTTTAAACAATAACATTAGAGAAATAAGCGATTTCCATCAAGAATTGTAGAAGCCATCGGCAGATTTGTTTCAATCTATTTCCTAACAATGTTCAGCAATATAGAACAGTGTTATTTCATGCATTTTAGCGTGGGAAACACGAGAAAACTTTGGTTTTCTACTTTAGATTCGTTCCAGACATATTACATAAGTTGTACTTTGTGTGATTTACTGTGGTTCTCTGATCGAAATCCAGTTATTAAAATAGTGATTTTCATGCTTATTTTGATCGTTTTAAACGCTTAAATACGCTTTAAACAATAACATTAGAGAAATAAGCGATTTCCATCAAGAATTGTAGAAGCCATCGGCAGATTTGTTTCAATCTATTTCCTAACAATGTTCAGCAATAGAACAGTGTTATTTCATGCATTTTAGACGTGGGAAACACGAGAAAACTTCGGTTTTCTACTTTAGATTCGTTCCAGACATATTACATAAGTTGTACTTTGTGTGATTTACTGTGGTTCTCTGATCGAAATCCAGTTATTAAAATAGTGATTTTCATGCTTATTTTGATCGTTTTAACGCTTAAATACGCTTTAAACAATAACATTAGAGAAATAAGCGATTTCCATCAAGAATTGTAGAAGCATCGGCAGATTTGTTTCAATCTATTTCCTAACAATGTTCAGCAATAGAACAGTGTTATTTCATGCATTTTAGCGTGGGAAACACGAGAAAACTTGGTTTTCTACTTTAGATTCGTTCCAGACATATTACATAAGTTGTACTTTGTGTGATTTACTGTGGTTCTCTGATCGAAATCCAGTTATTAAAATAGTGATTTTCATGCTTATTTTGATCGTTTTAAACGCTTAAATACGCTTTAAACAATAACATTAGAGAAATAAGCGATTTCCATCAAGAATTGTAGAAGCCATCGGCAGATTTGTTTCAATCTATTTCCTAACAATGTTCAGCAATAGAACAGTGTTATTTCATGCATTTTAGACGTGAAACACGAGAAAACTTTGGTTTTCTACTTTAGATTCGTTCCAGACATATTACATAAGTTGTACTTTGTGTGATTTACTGTGGTTCTCTGATCGAAATCCAGTTATTAAAATAGTGATTTTCATGCTTATTTTGATCGTTTTAAAACGCTTAAATACGCTTTAAACAATAACATTAGAGAAATAAGCGATTTCCATCAAGAATTGTAGAAGCCATCGGCAGATTTGTTTCAATCTATTTCCTAACAATGTTCAGCAATAGAACAGTGTTATTTCATGCATTTTAGCGTGGAAACACGAGAAAACTTGGTTTTC
Source organism: Microvelia longipes (assembly GCA_018340805.1). NCBI lineage: Eukaryota > Metazoa > Arthropoda > Insecta > Hemiptera > Veliidae > Microvelia > Microvelia longipes. Next base: position 13,565 of record JACMZG010000315.1, on the reverse strand, counting down.
TACTTTAGATTCGTTCCAGACATATTACATAAGTTGTACTTTGTGTGATTTACTGTGGTTCTCTGATCGAAATCCAGTTATTAAAATAGTGATTTTCATGCTTATTTTGATCGTTTTAAGCGCTTAAATACGCTTTAAACAATAACATTAGAGAAATAAGCGATTTCCATCAAGAATTGTAGAAGCCATCGGCAGATTTGTTTCAATCTATTTCCTAACAATGTTCAGCAATAGAACAGTGTTATTTCATGCATTTTAGACGTGGGAAACACGAGAAAACTTTGGTTTTCTACTTTAGATTCGTTCCAGACATATTACATAAGTTGTACTTGTGTGATTTACTGTGGTTCTCTGATCGAAATCCAGTTATTAAAATAGTGATTTTCATGCTTATTTTGATCGTTTTAACGCTTAAATACGCTTTAAACAATAACATTAGAGAAATAAGCGATTTCCATCAAGAATTGTAGAAGCCATCGGCAGATTTGTTTCAATCTATTTCCTAACAATGTTCAGCAATAGAACAGTGTTATTTCATGCATTTTAGAGTGGGAAACACGAGAAAACTTGGTTTTCTACTTTAGATTCGTTCCAGACATATTACATAAGTTGTACTTTGTGTGATTTACTGTGGTTCTCTGATCGAAATCCAGTTATTAAAATAGTGATTTTCATGCTTATTTTGATCGTTTTAAACGCTTAAATACGCTTTAAACAATAACATTAGAGAAATAAGCGATTTCCATCAAGAATTGTAGAAGCCATCGGCAGATTTGTTTCAATCTATTTCCTAACAATGTTCAGCAATAGAACAGTGTTATTTCATGCATTTTAGCGTGGGAAACACGAGAAAACTTGGTTTTCTACTTTAGATTCGTTCCAGACATATTACATAAGTTGTACTTTGTGTGATTTACTGTGGTTCTCTGATCGAAATCCAGTTATTAAAATAGTGATTTTCATGCTTATTTTGATCTTTTAAACGCTTAAATACGCTTTAAACAATAACATTAGAGAAATAAGCGATTTCCATCAAGAATTGTAGAAGCCATCGGCAGATTTGTTTCAATCTATTTCCTAACAATGTTCAGCAATAGAACAGTGTTATTTCATGCATTTTAGCAGGAAACACGAGAAAACTTTGGTTTTCTACTTTAGATTCGTTCCAGACATATTACATAAGTTGTACTTTGTGTGATTTACTGTGGTTCTCTGATCGAAATCCAGTTATTAAAATAGTGATTTTCATGCTTATTTTGATCGTTTTAACGCTTAAATACGCTTTAAACAATAACATTAGAGAAATAAGCGATTTCCATCAAGAATTGTAGAAGCCATCGGCAGATTTGTTTCAATCTATTTCCTAACAATGTTCAGCAATAGAACAGTGTTATTTCATGCATTTTAGCGTGGGAAACACGAGAAAACTTCGGTTTTCTACTTTAGATTCGTTCCAGACATATTGCATAAGTTGTACTTTGTGTGATTTACTGTGGTTCTCTGATCGAAATCCAGTTATTAAAATAGTGATTTTCATGCTTATTTTGATCATTTTAAACGCTTAAATACGCTTTAAACAATAACATTAGAGAAATAAGCGATTTCCATCAAGAATTGTAGAAGCCATCGGCAGATTTGTTTCAATCTATTTCCTAACAATGTTCAGCAATAGAACAGTGTTATTTCATGCATTTTAGCGTGGGAAACACGAGAAAACTTGGTTTTCTACTTTATTCGTTCCAGACATATTACATAAGTTGTACTTTGTGTGATTTACTGTGGTTCTCTGATCGAAATCCAGTTATTAAAATAGTGATTTTCATGCTTATTTTGATCGTTTTAAACGCTTAAATACGCTTTAAACAATAACATTAGAGAAATAAGCGATTTCCATCAAGAATTGTAGAAGCCATCGGCAGATTTGTTTCAATCTATTTCCTAACAATGTTCAGCAATAGAACAGTGTTATTTCATGCATTTTAGCGTGGGAAACACGAGAAAACTTGGTTTTCTACTTTAGATTCGTTCCAGACATATTACATAAGTTGTACTTTGTGTGATTTACTGTGGTTCTCTGATCGAAATCCAGTTATTAAAATAGTGATTTTCATGCTTATTTTGATCGTTTTAAACGCTTAAATACGCTTTAAACAATAACATTAGAGAAATAAGCGATTTCCATCAAGAATTGTAGAAGCATCGGCAGATTTGTTTCAATCTATTTCCTAACAATGTTCAGCAATAGAACAGTGTTATTTCATGCATTTTAGCGTGGAAACACGAGAAAACTTGGTTTTCTACTTTAGATTCGTTCCAGACATATTACATAAGTTGTACTTTGTGTGATTTACTGTGGTTCTCTGATCGAAATCCAGTTATTAAAATAGTGATTTTCATGCTTATTTTGATTTTTAAACGCTTAAATACGCTTTAAACAATAACATTAGAGAAATAAGCGATTTCCATCAAGAATTGTAGAAGCCATCGGCAGATTTGTTTCAATCTATTTCCTAACAATGTTCAGCAATAGAACAGTGTTATTTCATGCATTTTAGCGTGGGAAACACGAGAAAACTTTGGTTTTCTACTTTAGATTCGTTCCAGACATATTACATAAGTTGTACTTTGTGTGATTTACTGTGGTTCTCTGATCGAAATCCAGTTATTAAAATAGTGATTTTCATGCTTATTTTGATCGTTTTAAACGCTTAAATACGCTTTAAACAATAACATTAGAGAAATAAGCGATTTCCATCAAGAATTGTAGAAGCCATCGGCAGATTTGTTTCAATCTATTTCCTAACAATGTTCAGCAATAGAACAGTGTTATTTCATGCATTTAGCGTGGGAAACACGAAAACTTTGGTTTTCTACTTTAGATTCGTTCCAGACATATTACATAAGTTGTACTTTGTGTGATTTACTGTGGTTCTCTGATCGAAATCCAGTTATTAAAATAGTGATTTTCATGCTTATTTTGATCGTTTTAAACGCTTAAATACGCTTTAAACAATAACATTAGAGAAATAAGCGATTTCCATCAAGAATGTAGAAGCATCGGCAGATTTGTTTCAATCTATTTCCTAACAATGTTCAGCAATAGAACAGTGTTATTTCATGCATTTTAGCGTGGGAAACACGAGAAAACTTGGTTTTCTACTTTAGATTCGTTCCAGACATATTACATAAGTTGTACTTTGTGTGATTTACTGTGGTTCTCTGATCGAAATCCAGTTATTAAAATAGTGATTTTCATGCTTATTTTGATCGTTTTAAACGCTTAAATACGCTTTAAACAATAACATTAGAGAAATAAGCGATTTCCATCAAGAATTGTAGAAGCATCGGCAGATTTGTTTCAATCTATTTCCTAACAATGTTCAGCAATAGAACAGTGTTATTTCATGCATTTTAGACGTGGGAAACACGAGAAAACTTTGGTTTTCTACTTTAGATTCGTTCCAGACATATTACATAAGTTGTACTTTGTGTGATTTACTGTGGTTCTCTGATCGAAATCCAGTTATTAAAATAGTGATTTTCATGCTTATTTTGATCGTTTTAACGCTTAAATACGCTTTAAACAATAACATTAGAGAAATAAGCGATTTCCATCAAGAATTGTAGAAGCCATCGGCAGATTTGTTTCAATCTATTTCCTAACAATGTTCAGCAATAGAACAGTGTTATTTCATGCATTTTAGCGTGGGAAACACGAGAAAACTTTGGTTTTCTACTTTAGATTCGTTCCAGACATATTACATAAGTTGTACTTTGTGTGATTTACTGTGGTTCTCTGATCGAAATCCAGTTATTAAAATAGTGATTTTCATGCTTATTTTGATCGTTTTAAACGCTTAAATACGCTTTAAACAATAACATTAGAGAAATAAGCGATTTCCATCAAGAATTGTAAGCATCGGCAGATTTGTTTCAATCTATTTCCTACAATGTTCAGCAATAGAACAGTGTTATTTCATGCATTTTAGCGTGGGAAACACGAAAAACTTTCGGTTTTCTACTTTAGATTCGTTCCAGACATATTACATAAGTTGTACTTTGTGTGATTTACTGTGGTTCTCTGATCGAAATCCAGTTATTAAAATAGTGATTTTTATTATTTTGATCGTTTTAAACGCTTAAATACGCTTTAAACAATAACATAGAGAAATAAGCGATTTCCATCAAGAATTGTAGAAGCATCGGCAGATTTGTTTCAATCTATTTCCTAACAATGTTCAGCAATAGAACAGTGTTATTTCATGCATTTTAGCGTGGAAACACGAGAAAACTTTTTTCTACTTTAGATTCGTTCCAGACATATTACATAAGTTGTACTTTGTGTGATTTACTGTGGTTCTCTGATCGAAATCCAGTTATTAAAATAGTGATTTTCATGCTTATTTTGATCGTTTTAAACGCTTAAATACGCTTTAAACAATAACATTAGAGAAATAAGCGATTTCATCAAGAATTGTAGAAGCAATCGGCAGATTTGTTTCAATCTATTTCCTAACAATGTTCAGCAATAGAACAGTGTTATTTCATGCATTTAGAAACACGAGAAAACTTGGTTTTCTACTTTAGATTCATAACAAACAAACACAACAACAGACAGACATATTACATAAGTTGTACTTTGTGTGATTTACTGTGGTTCTCTGATCGAAATCCAGTTATTAAAATAGTGATTTTCATGCTTATTTTGATCGTTTTAAACGCTTAAATACGCTTTAAACAATAACATTAGAGAAATAAGCGATTTCCATCAAGAATTGTAGAAGCAATCGGCAGATTTGTTTCAATCTATTTCCTAACAATGTTCAGCAATAGAACAGTGTTATTTCATGCATTTTAGCGTGGGAAACACGAGAAAACTTTGGTTTTCTACTTTAGATTCGTTCCAGACATATTACATAAGTTGTACTTTGTGTGATTTACTGTGGTTCTCTGATCGAAATCCAGTTATTAAAATAGTGATTTTCATGCTTATTTTGATCGTTTTAAACGCTTAAATACGCTTTAAACAATAACATTAGAGAAATAAGCGATTTCCATCAAGAATTGTAGAAGCATCGGCAGATTTGTTTCAATCTATTTCCTAACAATGTTCAGCAATAGAACAGTGTTATTTCATGCATTTTAGAGTGGGAAACACGAGAAAACTTGGTTTTCTACTTTAGATTCGTTCCAGACATATTACATAAGTTGTACTTTGTGTGATTTACTGTGGTTCTCTGATCGAAATCCAGTTATTAAAATAGTGATTTTCATGCTTATTTTGATCGTTTTAAACGCTTAAATACGCTTTAAACAATAACATTAGAGAAATAAGCGATTTCCATCAAGAATTGTAGAAGCAATCGGCAGATTTGTTTCAATCTATTTCCTAACAATGTTCAGCAATAGAACAGTGTTATTTCATGCATTTTTAGACGTGGAAACACGAGAAAACTTTGGTTTTCTACTTTAGATTCGTTCCAGACATATTACATAAGTTGTACTTTGTGTGATTTACTGTGGTTCTCTGATCGAAATCCAGTTATTAAAATAGTGATTTTCATGCTTATTTGATCGTTTTAAAACGCTTAAATACGCTTTAAACAATAACATTAGAGAAATAAGCGATTTCCATCAAGAATTGTAGAAGCAATCGGCAGATTTGTTTCAATCTATTTCCTAACAATGTTCAGCAATAGAACAGTGTTATTTCATGCATTTTAGCAGTGGGAAACACGAGAAAACTTTGGTTTTCTACTTTAGATTCGTTCCAGACATATTACATAAGTTGTACTTTGTGTGATTTACTGTGGTTCTCTGATCGAAATCAGTTATTAAAATAGTGATTTTCATGCTTATTTTGATTTTTAACGCTTAAATACGCTTTAAACAATAACATTAGAGAAATAAGCGATTTCCATCAAGAATTGTAGAAGCATCGGCAGATTTGTTTCAATCTATTTCCTAACAATGTTCAGCAATAGAACAGTGTTATTTCATGCATTTTAGCAGTGGGAAACACGAGAAAACTTTGGTTTTCTACTTTAGATTCGTTCCAGACATATTACATAAGTTGTACTTTGTGTGATTTACTGTGGTTCTCTGATCGAAATCCAGTTATTAAATAGTGATTTTCATGCTTATTTTGATCGTTTTAAACGCTTAAATACGCTTTAAACAATAACATTAGAGAAATAAGCGATTTCCATCAAGAATTGTAGAAGCATCGGCAGATTGTTTCAATCTATTTCCTAACAATGTTCAGCAATAGAACAGTGTTATTTCATGCATTTTAGAAAAGGAAACACGAGAAACTTGGTTTTCTACTTTAGATTCGTTCCAGACATATTACATAAGTTGTACTTTGTGTGATTTACTGTGGTTCTCTGATCGAAATCCAGTTATTAAAATAGTGATTTTCATGCTTATTTTGATCGTTTTAAACGCTTAAATACGCTTTAAACAATAACATTAGAAAATAAGCGATTTCCATCAAGAATTGTAGAAGCAATCGGCAGATTTGTTTCAATCTATTTCCTAACAATGTTCAGCAATAGAACAGTTATTTCATGCATTTTAGCGTGGGAAACACGAGAAAACTTTGGTTTTCTACTTTAGATTCGTTCCAGACATATTACATAAGTTGTACTTTGTGTGATTTACTGTGGTTCTCTGATCGAAATCCAGTTATTAAATAGTGATTTTCATGCTTATTTTGATCGTTTTAAACGCTTAAATACGCTTTAAACAATAACATTAGAGAAATAAGCGATTTCCATCAAGAATTGTAGAAGCAATCGGCAGATTTGTTTCAATCTATTTCCTAACAATGTTCAGCAATAGAACAGTGTTATTTCATGCATTTTAGCAATGGGAAACACGAGAAAACTTTGGTTTTCTACTTTAGATTGTTCCAGACATATTACATAAGTTGTACTTTGTGTGATTTACTGTGGTTCTCTGATCGAAATACAATTATTAAATAGCGATTTTCATCAAGAAATGTAGAACAATCGCAGATTTGTTTCAATCTATTTCCTAACAATGTTCTGCAATAGAACAGTGTTATTTCATGCATTTTAGCAGTGGGAAACACGAGAAAACTTTGGTTTTCTACTTTAGATTCGTTCCAGACATATTACATAAGTTGTACTTGTGTGATTTACTGTGGTTCTCTGATCGAAATCCAGTTATTAAAATAGTGATTTTCATGCTTATTTTGATCGTTTTAAAACGCTTAAATACGCTTTAAACAATAACATTAGAGAAATAAGCGATTTCCATCAAGAATTGTAGAAGCAATCGGCAGATTTGTTTCAATCTATTTCCTAACAATGTTCAGCAATAGAACAGTGTTATTTCATGTTTTAGCATGGGAAACACGAGAAAACTTTGGTTTTCTACTTTAGATTCGTTCCAGACATATTACATAAGTTGTACTTTGTGTGATTTACTGTGGTTCTCTGATCGAAATCCAGTTATTAAATAGCGATTTTCATGCTTATTTTGATCGTTTTAAACGCTTAAATACGCTTTTAAACAATAACATTAGAGAAATAAGCGATTTCCATCAAGAATTGTAGAAGCAATCGCAGATTTGTTTCAATCTATTTCCTAACAATGTTCAGCAATAGAACAGTGTTATTTCATGTATTTTAGCGGGAAACACGAAAAACTTTGGTTTTCTACTTTAGATTCGTTCCAGACATATTACATAAGTTGTACTTTGTGTGATTTACTGTGGTTCTCTGATCGAAATCCAGTTATTAAATAGCGATTTTCATGCTTATTTTGATCGTTTTAAACGCTTAAATACGCTTTAAACAATAACATTAGAGAAATAAGCGATTTCATCAAGAATTGTAGAAGCAATCGGCAGATTTGTTTCAATCTATTTCCTAACAATGTTCAGCAATAGAACAGTGTTATTTCATGATTTTAGAGGAAACACGAGAAAACTTTGGTTTTCTACTTTAGATTTTGTTCCAGACATATTACATAAGTTGTACTTTGTGTGATTTACTGTGGTTCTCTGATCGAAATCCAGTTATTAAATAGTGATTTTCATGCTTATTTTGATCGTTTTAAACGCTTAAATACGCTTTAAACAATAACATTAGAGAAATAAGCGATTTCCATCAAGAATTGTAGAAGCAATCGGCAGATTTGTTTCAATCTATTTCCTAACAATGTTCAGCAATAGAACAGTGTTATTTCATGTATTTTAGCATGGAAACACGAGAAAACTTTGGTTTTCTACTTTAGATTCGTTTCCAGACATATTACATAAGTTGTACTTTGTGTGATTTACTGTGGTTCTCTGATCGAAATCCAGTTATTAAAATAGTGATTTTCATGCTTATTTTGATCGTTTTAAACGCTTAATACGCTTTAAACAATAACATTAGAGAAATAAGCGATTTCCATCAAGAATTGTAGAAGCAATCGGCAGATTTGTTTCAATCTATTTCCTAACAATGTTCAGCAATAGAACAGTGTTATTTCATGCATTTTAGCAATGGGAAACACGAGAAAACTTTGGTTTTCTACTTTAGATTCGTTCCAGACATATTACATAAGTTGTACTTGTGTGATTTACTGTGGTTCTCTGATCGAAATCCAGTTATTAAAATAGTGATTTTCATGCTTATTTTGATCGTTTTAAACGCTTAAATACGCTTTAAACAATAACATTAGAGAAATAAGCGATTTCCATCAAGAATTGTAGAAGCAATCGGCAGATTTGTTTCAATCTATTTCCTAACAATGTTCAGCAATAGAACAGTGTTATTTCATGTATTTTAGCAATGGAAACACGAGAAAACTTTGGTTTTCTACTTTAGATTCAATCAGAATATTACATAAGTTGTACTTTGTGTGATTTACTGTGGTTCTCTGATCGAAATCAGTATTAAATAGCGATTTTCATGCTTATTTTATCGTTTTAAACGCTTTTAATACGCTTTTCAACAAAACATTAGAGAAATAAGCGATTTCCATCAAGAATTATAGAAGCAATCGGCAGATTGTTTCAATCTATTTTTTTTACAATGTTCAGCAATAGAACAGTGTTATTTCATGTATTTTAGCAGTGGGAAACACGAGAAAACTTTGGTTTTCTACTTTAGATTTGTTCCAGACATATTACATAAGTTGTACTTTGTGTGATTACTGTGGTTCTCTGATCAAAATACAATATTAAAAAAGCGATTTCATCAAGAAATGTAGAATTAATCGACAGATTTGTTTCAATCTATTTCCTTACAATGTTCTGCAATAGAAACAGTGTTATTTCATGTATTTTAGCAGTAGAAAACACGAGAAAACTTTATTTTCTACTTTAGATTTGTTCCAGACATATTACATAAGTTGTACTTTGTGTGATTTACTGTGGTTCTCTGATCGAAATCCAGTTATTAAATAGCGATTTTCATGTATTTTGATCGTTTTTAAACGCTTAAATACGCTTTAAACAATAACATTAGAGAAATAAGCGATTTCCATCAGAAATGTGGAAGCAATCGGCAGATTGTTTCAATCTATTTCCTAACAATGTTCAGCAATAGAACAGTGTTATTCATGAATTTTAGAAATAGAAACACGAGAAAACTTTGGTTTTCTACTTTAGATTTGTTCCAGACATATTACATAAGTTGTACTTTGTGTGATTTACTGTGGTTCTCTGATCGAAATCCAGTATTAAATAGCGATTTTCATGCTTTTTTATCGTTTTTAAACGCTTAAATACGTTTTAAACAATAACATTAGAGAAATAAGCGATTTCCATCAAGAATGTAGAAGCAATCGGCAGATTTGTTTCAATCTATTTCCTAACAATGTTCAGCAATAGAACAGTGTTATTTATGTATTTTAGCAAGGAAACACGAGAAAACTTTGGTTTTCTACTTTAGATTCGTTCCAGACATATTACATAAGTTGTACTTTGTGTGATTTACTGTGGTTCTCTGATCGAAATCCAGTTATTAAATAGCGATTTTCATGCAATTTTGATCGTTTTAAACGCTTAAATACGTTTTCAACAAACATTAGAGAAATAAGCGATTTCCATCAAGAATTGTAGAAGCAATCGGCAGATTGTTTCAATCTATTTCCTAACAATGTTCAGCAATAGAACAGTGTTATTTCATGTATTTTAGAATTGGGAAACACGAGAAAACTTTGGTTTTCTACTTTAGATTTGTTCCAGACATATTACATAAGTTGTACTTTGTGTGATTTACTGTGGTTCTCTGATCGAAATCCAGTTATTAAATAGCGATTTTCATACTTATTTTCATCGTTTTAAACGCTTAAATACGCTTTAAACAATAAACATTAGAGAAATAAGCGATTTCCATCAAGAATTGTAAAGCAATCGACAGATTTGTTTCAATCATTTCCTAACAATGTTCAGCAATAGAACAGTGTTATTTCATGAATTTTAGAATAAGAAACACGAGAAAACTTTTGGTTTTCTACTTTAGATTGTTCCAGACATATTACATAAGTTGTACTTTGTGTGATTTACTGTGGCTCTCTGATCGAAATACAATTATTAAATAGCGATTTTAATCAAAAATGTATAATTAATCGACAGATTTGTTTCAATTCTATTTCCTAACAATGTTCTGCAATAGAACAGTGTTATTTAATGTATTTTAGCAGAGGAAACACGAGAAAAACTTTGGTTTTCTACTTAGATTCAATCAGACATATTACATAAGTTGTACTTTGTGTGATTTACTGTGGTTCTCTGATCGAAATCAGTTATTAAATTGATTTTCATGCTTATTTTGATCGTTTTAAACGCTTAAATACGCTTTAAACAAGAACATTAGAGAAATAAGCGATTTCCATCAAGAATTGTAGAAGCAATCGGCAGATTTGTTTCAATCTATTTCCTAACAATGTTCAGCAATAACAGTGTTATTTCATGTATTTTAGCAGTGGGAAACACGAGAAACTTTGGTTTTCTACTTTAGATTTGTTCCAGACATATTACATAAGTTGTACTTTGTGTGATTTACTGTGGTTCTCTGTTATTAAAAAATTTCATCAGAACTTATTGTGTTCGCATAGAACTGTATTTAACTGGGAAACACGAGAAAACTTTGGTTTTCTTTAGTCCAGAAATTTACTTTGTACTTTGTGTGATTTACTGGGTTCTCTGATCGAAATCCAGTTATTAAATAGCGATTTTCATACTTATTTTGATCGTTTTAAACGTTAAATACGCAATAACATTAGAGAAATAAGCGATTTCCATCAAGAATTGTAGAAGCAATCGACAGAAATGTTTCAATCTATTTTCCTAACAATGTTTCAGCAATAGAACAGTGTTATTTCATGTATTTTAGCATTAAGAACACGAGAAAACTTCGGTTTTCTACTTTAGATTCGTTTCCAGACATATTACATAAGTGTACTTTGTGTGATTTACTGTGGTTCTCTGATCGAAATACAATTATTAAAAGCGATTTTTATAAAGAAATGTAGAACCAATCGACAGATTTGTTTCAATCTATTTCCTAACAATGTTCTGCAATAGAACAGTGTTATTTCATGTATTTTAGCAGTGGAAACACGAGAAACTTTGGTTTTCTACTTTAGATTTGTTCAGACATATTACATAAGTTGTACTTTGTGTGATTTACTGTGGTTCTCTGTCGAATCCAGTTATTAAAATAGCGATTTTCATGCTATTTTTATCGTTTTAAACGCCTTTAATTGCGTTTAAACAATAACATTAGAGAAATAAGCGATTTCCATCAAGAATGTAGAAGCAATCGGCAGATTTGTTTCAATCTAATTCCTCACAATGTTCAGCAATAAACAGTGTTATTTCATGCATTTTAGAAATGGGAAACACGAGAAAACTTTGGTTTTCTATTTTAGATTTGTTCCAGACATATTACAAGTTGTACTTTGTTGATTTACTGTGGTTTCTCTGATCGAAATATACAATTATTAAAAAGCGATTTTCATTAAGAAATGTAGAATAATCGCAGATTTTGTTTCAATCTATTTCCTTACAATGTTCAGCAATAGAACAGTGTTATTTATGTATTTTAGCAGTGGGAAAACACGAGAAAACTTTGGTTTTCTACTTTAGATTTGTTCCAGACATATTACATAAGTTGTACTTTGTGTGATTTTTACTGTGGTTCTCTGGAAATCCAGTATTAAAATAGTGATTTTTATGCTTTTTAATCGTTTAAACGCTTCAATACGCTTTCAACAACAAAATTAGAGAAATAAGCGATTTCCATCAAGAATTGTAGAAGCAATTGGCAGATTTGTTTCAATCTATTTCCTAACAATGTTCAGCAATATACAGTTGTTATTTCATGAATTTTAGAAATGGGAAAACACGAGAAAACTTGGTTTTCTACTTTAGATTCGTTCCAGACATATTACATAATGTTACTTTGTGTGATTTACTGTAGGTTCCTGATCGAAATCCAGTTATTTAAATAGTGATTTTCATGCTTATTTGATCGTTTTTAAACGCTTAAATACGCTTTAAACAATAACATTAGAGAAATAAGCGATTTCCATCAAGAATTGTAGAAGCAATCGCAGATTTGTTTCAATCTATTTCCAACAATGTTCAGCAATAGACAGTGTTATTTCATGAATTTTAGTAGAAAGAGGAAACACGAGAAAACTTTGTTTTCTACTTTAGATTTTGTTCCAGACATATTACATAAGTTGTACTTTGTGTGATTTACTGTGGTTCTCTGATCGAAATACAATATTTAAAAAGCGATTTTCATCAAGAAATGTAGAACCAATCGACAGATTGTTTCAATCAATTTCCTTACAATGTTTTGCATAGGAACAGTGTTATTTAATGTATTTTTAGCAGTGGGAAACACGAGAAAACTTTGGTTTTCTACTTAGATTTGTTCCAGACATATTACATAAGTTGTACTTTTGTGTGATTTACTGTGGTTCTCTGATCGAAATCCAGTTATTAAATAGCGATTTTTATACTTATTTTTGATCGTTTTAAAACGCTTAAATACGCTTTAAACAATACATTAGAGAAATAAGCGATTTCCACAAGAATTGTAGAAGCAATCGACAGAAATGTTTCAATCTATTTTCTAACAATGTTCACCAATAGAACAGTGTTATTTCATGTATTTTAGCATTGAGGAACACGAAAACTTCAGTTTTCTACTTTAGATTCAATCCAGACATATTACAAAAGTTGTACTTTGTGTGAATTTACTGTTGGTTCCTTGGTCGAAATCCAGTATTAAATAGCGATTTTCATGCTATTTTTTATCGTTTTTAACGCTTAAATGCGTTGTCAACAGGAACATTAGAAAATCAGCGATTTCCATCAAGAATTGTAGAAGCAATCGACAGAAATCTTTCAATCTATTTCCTAACAATGTTCAGCAATAGAACAGTGTTATTTCATGTATTTATGCATTTAGGAAACACGAGAAAACTTTGGTTTTCTACTTTAGATTTGTTCCAACATATTACATAAGTTTGTACTTTGTGTGATTTACTGTGGTTCCTTGATCGAAATCCAGATTATTAAATAGCGT
>JACMZG010000314.1:0-20627 GCA_018340805.1 Microvelia longipes | reverse complement strand
ATTTACTGTGTTCTCTGATCGAAATCCAGTTATTAAAATAGTGAATTCATGCTTATTTTGATTTTAAGCGCTTAAATACGCTTTAAACAATCATTAGAGAAATAAGCGATTTCCATCAAGAATTGTAGATGCCATCGCAGATGTGTTTCAATCTATTCCTAACAATATTCAGCAATAGAACAGTGTTATTTCCATGCATTTTAGACGTGGAAAACATGAGAAAAACTTTTTCTACTTTAGATTCGTTCCCAGACATATTGCATAAGTTGTACTTTGTGTGATTTACTGTGTTCTCTGATCGAAATCCAGTTATTAAAATAGTGATTTTCATTGCTTATTTTGATCATTTTAAGCGCTTAAATACGCTTTAAACAATAACATTAGAGAAATAAGCGATTTCCATCAAGAATTGTAGAAGCCATCGGCAGATTTGTTTCAATCTATTTCCTAACAATATTCAGCAATAGAAACAGTGTTATTTCATGCATTAGACGTGGGAAAACACGAGAAAACTTTTTTCTACTTTAGATTCGTTTCCAGACATATTGATAAGTTTGTACTTTGTGTGATTTACTGTGGTTCTCTGATCGAAATCCAGTTTATTAAAATAGTGATTTTCATGCTTATTTTGATCATTTTAAGCGCTTAAATACGCTTTAAACAATAACATTAGAGAAATAAGCGATTTCCATCAAGAAATAGAAAGCCATCGGCAGATTGTTTCAATTATTTCCTTAACAATGTTCAGCAATAGAACAGTGTTATTTCATGCATTTTAGACGTGGGAAACGAGAAAACTTGGTTTTCTACTTTAGATTCGTTCCGACATATTGCATAATTGTACTTTGTGTGATTTACTGTGGTTCTCTGATCGAAATCCAGTTATTAAAATAGTGATTTTCATGCTTATTTTGATCATTTTAAGCACTTAAATACGCTTTAAACAATAACATTAGAGAAATAAGCGATTTCCATCAAGAATTGTAGAAGCCATCGGCAGATTTGTTTCAATAATTTAAAATGTTCAGCAATAACAGTGTTATTTCATGCATTTTAGACGTGGAAAACACGAGAAAACTTTGGTTTTCTACTTTAGATTCGTTCCAGACATATTGCATAAGTGTACTTTGTGTGATTTACTGTGGTTCTCTGATCGAAATCCAGTTATTAAAATAGTGATTTTCATGCTTATTTTGATCATTTTAAGCGCTTAAATACGCTTTTAAACAATAACATTAGAGAAATAAGCGATTTCCATCAAGAATTGTAGAAGCCATCGGCAGATTTGTTTTCAATCTATTTCCTAACAATGTTCAGCAATAGAACAGTGTTATTTCATGCCATTTTTGGGAATACAAAAAACTTGGTTTTCTACTTTAGATTCGTTCCAGACTATTGCATAATTGTACTTTGTTGTTTTACTGGGTTCTCTGATCGAAATCCAGTTATTAAAAATAGTAATTTTCATGCTTATTTGATTTTTTTAACGCTTAAACTGCTTAAACAATAACATTAGAGAAATAGCGATTTCCATCAAGAATTGTAGAAGCCATCGGCAGATTTGTTTCAATCTATTTCCTAACAATGTTCAGCAATAGAACAGTGTTATTTCATGCATTTTAGACGTGGGAAACACGAGGAAACTTTGGTTTTCTACTTTAGATTCGTTCCAGACATATTGCATAAGTTGTACTTTGTGTGATTTACTGTGGTTCTCTGATCGAAATCCAGTTATTAAAATAGTGATTTTCATGCTTATTTTGATCGTTTTTAAACGCTTAAATACGCTTTAAACAATAACATTAGAGAAATAAGCGATTTCCATCAAGAATTGTAGAAGCCATCGGCAGATTTGTTTCAATCTATTTCCTAACAATGTTCAGCAATAGAACAGTGTTATTTCATGCATTTTAGCACGTGGGAAACACGAGAAAACTTTGGTTTCTACTTTAGATTCGTTCCAGACATATTGCATAAGTTGTACTTTGTGTGATTTACTGTGTTCTCTGATCGAAATCCAGTTATTAAAATAGTGATTTTCATTGCTTATTTTGATCATTTTAAGCGCTTAAATACGCTTTAAACAATAACATTAGAGAAATAAGCGATTTCCATCAAGAATTGTAGAAGCCATCGGCAGATTTGTTTCAATCTATTCCTAACAATGTTCAGCAATAGAACAGTGTTATTTCATGCATTTTAGCAGTGGAAAACACGAAGAAACTTTGGTTTTCTACTTTAGATTCGTTCCAGACATATTGCATAAGTTGTACTTTGTGTGATTTACTGTGGTTCTCTGATCGAAATCCAGTATTAAAATAGTGATTTTCATGCTTATTTGATCATTTTAAGCGCTTAAATACGCTTTAAACAATAACATTAGAGAAATAAGCGATTTCCATCAAGAATTGTAGATGCCATCGGCAGATTTGTTTCAATCTATTTCCTAACAATATTCAGCAATAAACAGTGTTATTTCATGCATTTTAGACGTGGGAAAACACGAGAAAACTTTGGTTTTCTACTTTAGATTCGTTCCAGACATATTGCATAAGTTGTACTTTGTGTGATTTACTGTGGTTCTCTGATCGAAATCCAGTTATTAAAATAGTGATTTTCATGCTTATTTTGATCTTTTAAGCGCTTAAATACGCTTTAAACAATAACATTAGAGAAATAAGCGATTTCCATCAAGAATTGTAGAAGCCAATCGGCAGATTTGTTTCAATCTATTTCCTAACAATGTTCAGCAATAGAACAGTGTTATTTCATGCATTTAGACGTGGAAACACGAGAAAACTTTGGTTTTCTACTTTAGATTCGTTCCAGACATATTACATAAGTTGTACTTTGTGTGATTTACTGTGGTTCTCTGATCGAAATCCAGTTATTAAAATAGTGATTTTCATGCTTATTTGATCATTTTAAGCGCTTAAATACGCTTTAAACAATAACATTAGAGAAATAAGCGATTTCCATCAAGAATTAGAATCGGCAGATTTGTTTCAATCTATTTCCTAAAATATTCAGCAATAGAACAGTGTTATTTCATGCATTTTAGCAAACACGAAAAACTTTTTTTTCTACTTTAGATTCGTTCCAGACATATTACATAAGTTGTACTTTGTGTGATTTACTGTGGTTCTCTGATCGAAATCCAGTTATTAAAATAGTGATTTTCATGCTTATTTTGATCGTTTTAAACGCTTAAATACGCTTTAAACAATAACATTAGAGAAATAAGCGATTTCCATCAAGAATTGTAGAAGCATCGGCAGATTTGTTTCAATCTATTTCCTAACAATGTTCAGCAATAGAACAGTGTTATTTCATGCATTTTAGGAGTGGGAAACACGAGAAAACTTTGGTTTTCTACTTTAGATTCGTTCCAGACATATTACATAAGTTGTACTTTGTGTGATTTACTGTGGTTCTCTGATCGAAATCCAGTTATTAAAATAGTGATTTTCATGCTTATTTTGATCTTTTAAACGCTTAAATACGCTTTAAACAATAACATTAGAGAAATAAGCGATTTCCATCAAGAATTGTAGAAGCCATCGGCAGATTTGTTTCAATCTATTTCCTAACAATGTTCAGCAATAGAACAGTGTTATTTCATGCATTTTAAGCGTGGGAAACACGAGAAAACTTTGGTTTTCTACTTTAGATTCGTTCCAGACATATTACATAAGTTGTACTTTGTGTGATTTACTGTGGTTCTCTGATCGAAATCCAGTTATTAAAATAGTGATTTTCATGCTTATTTTGATCGTTTTAAACGCTTAAATACGCTTTAAACAATAACATTAGAGAAATAAGCGATTTCCATCAAGAATTGTAGAAGCCAATCGGCAGATTTGTTTCAATCTATTTCCTAACAATGTTCAGCAATAGAACAGTGTTATTTCATGCATTTTAGACGTGGGAAACACGAGAAAACTTGTTTTCTACTTTAGATTCGTTCCAGACATATTACATAAGTTGTACTTTGTGTGATTTACTGGTTCTCTGATCGAAATCCAGTTATTAAAATAGTGATTTTCATGCTTATTTTGATCATTTTAAAGCGCTTAAATACGCTTTAAACAATAACATTAGAGAAATAAGCGATTTCCATCAAGAATTGTAGAAGCCATCGGCAGATTTGTTTCAATCTATTTCCTAACAATGTTCAGCAATAGAACAGTGTTATTTCATGCATTTTAGAGTGGGAAACACGAGAAAACTTTGGTTTTCTACTTTAGATTCGTTCCAGACATATTACATAAGTTGTACTTTGTGTGATTTACTGTGGTTCTCTGATCGAAATCCAGTTATTAAAATAGTGATTTTCATGCTTATTTTGATCGTTTTAAACGCTTAAATACGCTTTAAACAATAACATTAGAGAAATAAGCGATTTCCATCAAGAATTGTAGAAGCCATCGGCAGATTTGTTTCAATCTATTCCTAACAATTTTAGAACTAAATGCTTTAAACAATAACATTAGAGAAATAAGCGATTTCCATCAAGAATTGTAGAAGCATCGGCAGATTTGTTTCAATCTATTTCCTAACAATGTTCAGCAATAGAACAGTGTTATTTCATGCATTTTAGACGTGGGAAACACGAGAAAACTTTGGTTTTCTACTTTAGATTCGTTCCAGACATATTACATAAGTTGTACTTTGTGTGATTTACTGTGGTTCTCTGATCGAAATCCAGTTATTAAAATAGTGATTTTCATGCTTATTTTGATCGTTTTAAACGCTTAAATACGCTTTAAACAATAACATTAGAGAAATAAGCGATTTCCATCAAGAATTGTAGAAGCCATCGGCAGATTTGTTTCAATCTATTTCCTAACAATGTTCAGCAATAGAACAGTGTTATTTCATGCATTTTAGACGTGGAAAACACGAAAACTTTGGTTTTCTACTTTAGATTCGTTCCAGACATATTACATAAGTTGTACTTTGTGTGATTTACTGTGGTTCTCTGATCGAAATCCAGTTATTAAAATAGTGATTTTCATGCTTATTTTGATCGTTTTAAACGCTTAAATACGCTTTAAACAATAACATTAGAGAAATAAGCGATTTCCATCAAGAATTGTAGAAGCCATCGGCAGATTTGTTTCAATCTATTTCCTAACAATGTTCAGCAATAGAACAGTGTTATTTCATGCATTTTAGACGTGGAAACACGAGAAAACTTTGGTTTTCTACTTTAGATTCGTTCCAGACATATTACATAAGTTGTACTTTGTGTGATTTACTGTGGTTCTCTGATCGAAATCCAGTTATTAAAATAGTGATTTTCATGCTTATTTTGATCGTTTTAAACGCTTAAATACGCTTTAAACAATAACATTAGAGAAATAAGCGATTTCCATCAAGAATTGTAGAAGCATCGGCAGATTTGTTTCAATCTATTTCCTAACAATGTTCAGCAATAGAACAGTGTTATTTCATGCATTTTAGACGTGGGAAACACGAGAAAACTTTGGTTTTCTACTTTAGATTCGTTCCAGACATATTACATAAGTTGTACTTTGTGTGATTTACTGTGGTTCTCTGATCGAAATCCAGTTATTAAAATAGTGATTTTCATGCTTATTTTGATCGTTTTAAACGCTTAAATACGCTTTAAACAATAACATTAGAGAAATAAGCGATTTCCATCAAGAATTGTAGAAGCATCGGCAGATTTGTTTCAATCTATTTCCTAACAATGTTCAGCAATAGAACAGTGTTATTTCATGCATTTTAGACGTGGGAAACACGAGAAAACTTTGGTTTTCTACTTTAGATTCGTTCCAGACATATTACATAAGTTGTACTTTGTGTGATTTACTGTGGTTCTCTGATCGAAATCCAGTTATTAAAATAGTGATTTTCATGCTTATTTGATCGTTTTAAACGCTTAAATACGCTTTAAACAATAACATTAGAGAAATAAGCGATTTCCATCAAGAATTGTAGAAGCCATCGGCAGATTTGTTTCAATCTATTTCCTAACAATGTTCAGCAATAGAACAGTGTTATTTCATGCATTTTAGACGTGGGAAACACGAGAAAACTTTGGTTTTCTACTTTAGATTCGTTCCAGACATATTACATAAGTTGTACTTTGTGTGATTTACTGTGGTTCTCTGATCGAAATCCAGTTATTAAAATAGTGATTTCATGCTTATTTTGATCGTTTTAAACGCTTAAATACGCTTTTAAACAATAACATTAGAGAAATAAGCGATTTCCATCAAGAATGTAGAAGCCATCGGCAGATTTGTTTCAATCTATTTCCTAACAATGTTCAGCAATAGAACAGTGTTATTTCATGCATTTTAGACGTGGAAAAACACGAGAAAACTTTGGTTTTCTACTTTAGATTCGTTCCAGACATATTACATAAGTTGTACTTTGTGTGATTTACTGTGGTTCTCTGATCGAAATCCAGTTATTAAAATAGTGATTTTCATGCTTATTTTGATCGTTTTAAACGCTTAAATACGCTTTAAACAATAACATTAGAGAAATAAGCGATTTCCATCAAGAATTGTAGAAGCCATCGGCAGATTTGTTTCAATCTATTTCCTAACAATGTTCAGCAATAGAACAGTGTTATTTCATGCATTTTAGACGTGGAAACACGAGAAAACTTTGGTTTTCTACTTTAGATTCGTTCCAGACATATTACATAAGTTGTACTTTGTGTGATTTACTGTGGTTCTCTGATCGAAATCCAGTTATTAAAATAGTGATTTTCATGCTTATTTGATCGTTTTAAACGCTTAAATACGCTTTAAACAATAACATTAGAGAAATAAGCGATTTCCATCAAGAATTGTAGAGCCATCGGCAGATTTGTTTCAATCTATTTCCTAACAATGTTCAGCAATAGAACAGTGTTATTTCATGCATTTTAGACGTGGAAAACGAGAAACTTTGGTTTTCTACTTTAGATTCGTTCCAGACATATTACATAAGTTGTACTTTGTGTGATTTACTGTGGTTCTCTGATCGAAATCCAGTTATTAAAATAGTGATTTTCATGCTTATTTTGATCGTTTTAAACGCTTAAATACGCTTTAAACAATAACATTAGAGAAATAAGCGATTTCCATCAAGAATTGTAGAAGCCATCGGCAGATTTGTTTCAATCTATTTCCTAACAATGTTCAGCAATAGAACAGTGTTATTTCATGCATTTAGACGTGGAAAACACGAGAAAACTTTGGTTTTCTACTTTAGATTCGTTCCAGACATATTACATAAGTTGTACTTTGTGTGATTTACTGTGGTTCTCTGATCGAAATCCAGTTATTAAAATAGTGATTTTCATGCTTATTTTGATCGTTTTAAGCGCTTAAATACGCTTTAAACAATAACATTAGAGAAATAAGCGATTTCCATCAAGAATTGTAGAAGCCATCGGCAGATTTGTTTCAATCTATTTCCTAACAATTCAGCAATAGAACAGTGTTATTTCATGCATTTTAGACGTGGAAACACGAGAAAACTTTGGTTTTCTACTTTAGACAGACATATTACATAAGTTGTACTTTGTGTGATTTACTGTGGTTCTCTGATCAATCCAGTTATTAAAATAGTGATTTTCATGCTTATTTGATCGTTTTAAACGCTTAAATACGCTTTAAACAATAACATTAGAGAAATAAGCGATTTCCATCAAGAATTGTAGAGCCATCGGCAGATTTGTTTCAATCTATTTCCTAACAATGTTCAGCAATAGAACAGTGTTATTTCATGCATTTTAGACGTGGGAAACACGAGAAAACTTTGGTTTTCTACTTTAGATTCGTTCCAGACATATTACATAAGTTGTACTTTGTGTGATTTACTGTGGTTCTCTGATCGAAATCCAGTTATTAAAATAGTGATTTTCATGCTTATTTTGATCGTTTTAAACGCTTAAATACGCTTTAAACAATAACATTAGAGAAATAAGCGATTTCCATCAAGAATTGTAGAAGCCATCGGCAGATTGTTTCAATCTATTTCCTAACAATGTTCAGCAATAGAACAGTGTTATTTCATGCATTTTAGACGTGGAAAACACGAGAAAACTTTGGTTTCTACTTTAGATTCGTTCCAGACATATTACATAAGTTGTACTTTGTGTGATTTACTGTGGTTCTCTGATCGAAATCCAGTTATTAAAATAGTGATTTTCATGCTTATTTTGATCGTTTTAAACGCTTAAATACTTTAAACAATAACATTAGAGAAATAAGCGATTTCCATCAAGAATTGTAGATGCCATCGGCAGATTTGTTTCAATCTATTTCCTAACAATATTCAGCAATAGAACAGTGTTATTTCATGCATTTTAGACGTGGAAAACGAGAAAACTTTGGTTTTCTACTTTAGATTCGTTCCAGACATATTACATAAGTTGTACTTTGTGTGATTTACTGTGGTTCTCTGATCGAAATCCAGTTATTAAAATAGTGATTTTCATGCTTATTTTGATCGTTTTAAACGCTTAAATACGCTTTAAACAATAACATTAGAGAAATAAGCGATTTCCATCAAGAATTGTAGAAGCCATCGGCAGATTTGTTTCAATCTATTTCCTAACAATGTTCAGCAATAGAACAGTGTTATTTCATGCATTTTAGACGTGGAAAACACGAGAAAACTTTGGTTTCTACTTAGATCGTTCCAGACATATTACATAAGTTGTACTTTGTGTATTTACTGTGTTCTCTGATCGAAATCCAGTTATTAAAATAGTGATTTTCATGCTTATTTTGATCGTTTAAACGCTTAAATACGCTTTAAACAATAACATTAGAGAAATAAGCGATTTCCATCAAGAATTGTAGAAGCCATCGGCAGATTTGTTTCAATCTATTTCCTAACAATATTCAGCAATAGAACAGTGTTATTTCATGCATTTTAGACGTGGGAAACACGAGAAAACTTTGGTTTTCTACTTTAGATTCGTTCCAGACATATTACATAAGTTGTACTTTGTGTGATTTACTGTGGTTCTCTGATCGAAATCCAGTTATTAAAATAGTGATTTTCATGCTTATTTTGATCGTTTTAAACGCTTAAATACGCTTTAAACAATAACATTAGAGAAATAAGCGATTTCCATCAAGAATTGTAGAAGCATCGGCAGATTTGTTTCAATCTATTTCCTAACAATGTTCAGCAATAGAACAGTGTTATTTCATGCATTTTAGACGTGGAAAACACGAGAAAACTTTGGTTTTCTACTTTAGATTCGTTCCAGACATATTACATAAGTTGTACTTTGTGTGATTTACTGTGGTTCTCTGATCGAAATCCAGTTATTAAAATAGTGATTTTCATGCTTATTTTGATCGTTTTAAACGCTTAAATACGCTTTAAACAATAACATTAGAGAAATAAGCGATTTCCATCAAGAATTGTAGAAGCCATCGGCAGATTTGTTTCAATCTATTTCCTAACAATGTTCAGCAATAGAACAGTGTTATTTCATGCATTTTAGACGTGGAAACACGAGAAAACTTTGGTTTTCTACTTTAGATTCGTTCCAGACATATTACATAAGTTGTACTTTGTGTGATTTACTGTGGTTCTCTGATCGAAATCCAGTTATTAAAATAGTGATTTTCATGCTTATTTTGATCGTTTTAACGCTTAAATACGCTTTAAACAATAACATTAGAGAAATAAGCGATTTCCATCAAGAATTGTAGAGCCATCGGCAGATTTGTTTCAATCTATTTCCTAACAATGTTCAGCAATAGAACAGTGTTATTTCATGCATTTTAGACGTGGAAACACGAGAAACTTTGGTTTCTACTTTAGATTCGTTCCAGACATATTACATAAGTTGTACTTTGTGTGATTTACTGTGGTTCTCTGATCGAAATCCAGTTATTAAAATAGTGATTTTCATGCTTATTTTGATCGTTTTAAGCGCTTAAATACGCTTTAAACAATAACATTAGAGAAATAAGCGATTTCCATCAAGAATTGTAGAAGCCATCGGCAGATTTGTTTCAATCTATTTCCTAACAATGTTCAGCAATAGAACAGTGTTATTTCATGCATTTTAGACGTGGGAAACACGAGAAAACTTTGGTTTTCTACTTTAGATTCGTTCCAGACATATTACATAAGTTGTACTTTGTGTGATTTACTGTGGTTCTCTGATCGAAATCCAGTTATTAAAATAGTGATTTTCATGCTTATTTTGATCGTTTTAAACGCTTAAATACGCTTTAAACAATAACATTAGAGAAATAAGCGATTTCCATCAAGAATTGTAGAAGCCATCGGCAGATTTGTTTCAATCTATTTCCTAACAATTCAGCAATAGAACAGTGTTATTTCATGCATTTTAGACGTGGAAACACGAGAAAACTTTGGTTTTCTACTTTAGATTCGTTCCAGACATATTACATAAGTTGTACTTTGTGTGATTTACTGTGGTTCTCTGATCGAAATCCAGTTATTAAAATAGTGATTTTCATGCTTATTTTGATCGTTTTAAACGCTTAAATACGCTTTAAACAATAACATTAGAGAAATAAGCGATTTCCATCAAGAATTGTAGAAGCCATCGGCAGATTTGTTTCAATCTATTTCCTAACAATATTCAGCAATAGAACAGTGTTATTTCATGCATTTTAGACGTGGGAAACACGAGAAACTTTGGTTTTCTACTTTAGATTCGTTCCAGACATATTACATAAGTTGTACTTTGTGTGATTTACTGTGTTTCTCTGATCGAAATCCAGTTATTAAAATAGTGATTTTCATGCTTATTTTGATCGTTTTAAACGCTTAAATACGCTTTAAACAATAACATTAGAGAAATAAGCGATTTCCATCAAGAATTGTAGAAGCATCGGCAGATTTGTTTCAATCTATTTCCTAACAATATTCAGCAATAGAACAGTGTTATTTCATGCATTTTAGACGTGGAAAAACGAGAAAACTTTGGTTTTCTACTTAGATTCGTTCCAGACATAAGTTGTACTTTGTGTGATTTACTGTGGTTCTCTGATCGAAATCCAGTTATTAAAATAGTGATTTTCATGCTTATTTTGATCGTTTTAAACGCTTAAATACGCTTTAAACAATAACATTAGAGAATAAGCGATTTTTCATCAAGAATTGTAGAAGCCATCGGCAGATTGTTTCAATCTATTTCCTAACAATTTCAGCAATAGAACAGTGTTATTTCATGCATTTTAGACGTGGGAAACACGAGAAAACTTTGGTTTTCTACTTTAGATTCGTTCCAGACATATTACATAAGTTGTACTTTGTGTGATTTACTGTGGTTCTCTGATCGAAATCCAGTTATTAAAATAGTGATTTTCATGCTTATTTTGATCGTTTTTAACGCTTAAATACGCTTTAAACAATAACATTAGAGAAATAAGCGATTTCCATCAAGAATTGTAGATGCCATCGGCAGATTTGTTTCAATCTATTCCTAACAATTCAGCAATAGAACAGTGTTATTTCATGCATTTTAGACGTGGGAAACACGAGAAAACTTTGGTTTTCTACTTTAGATTCGTTCCAGACATATTACATAAGTTGTACTTTGTGTGATTTACTGTGGTTCTCTGATCGAAATCCAGTTATTAAAATAGTGATTTTCATGCTTATTTGATCGTTTTAAGCGCTTAAATACGCTTTAAACAATAACATTAGAGAAATAAGCGATTTCCATCAAGAATTGTAGAAGCCATCGGCAGATTTGTTTCAATCTATTTCCTAACAATGTTCAGCAATAGAACAGTGTTATTTCATGCATTTTAGACGTGGAAAACACGAGAAAACTTTGGTTTTCTACTTTAGATTCGTTCCAGACATATTACATAAGTTGTACTTTGTGTGATTTACTGTGGTTCTCTGATCGAAATCCAGTTATTAAAATAGTGATTTTCATGCTTATTTTGATCGTTTTAAGCGCTTAAATACGCTTTAAACAATAACATTAGAGAAATAAGCGATTTCCATCAAGAATTGTAGAAGCCATCGGCAGATTTGTTTCAATCTATTTCCTAACAATGTTCAGCAATAGAACAGTGTTATTTCATGCATTTTAGACGTGGGAAACACGAGAAAACTTTGGTTTTCTACTTTAGATTCGTTCCAGACATATTACATAAGTTGTACTTTGTGTGATTTACTGTGGTTCTCTGATCGAAATCCAGTTATTAAAATAGTGATTTTCATGCTTATTTGATCGTTTTAAACGCTTAAATACGCTTTAAACAATAACATTAGAGAAATAAGCGATTTCCATCAAGAATTGTAGAAGCCATCGGCAGATTTGTTTCAATCTATTTCCTAACAATGTTCAGCAATAGAACAGTGTTATTTCATGCATTTTAGACGTGGAAAACACGAGAAAACTTTGGTTTTCTACTTTAGATTCGTTCCAGACATATTACATAAGTTGTACTTTGTGTGATTTACTGGTTCTCTGATCGAAATCCAGTTATTAAAATAGTGATTTTCATGCTTATTTTGATCGTTTTAAACGCTTAAATACGCTTTAAACAATAACATTAGAGAAATAAGCGATTTCCATCAAGAATTGTAGATGCCATCGGCAGATTTGTTTCAATCTATTTCCTAACAATGTTCAGCAATAGAACAGTGTTATTTCATGCATTTTAGACGTGGAAACACGAGAAAACTTTGGTTTTCTACTTTAGATTCGTTCCAGACATATTACATAAGTTGTACTTTGTGTGATTTACTGTGGTTCTCTGATCGAAATCCAGTTATTAAAATAGTGATTTTCATGCTTATTTTGATCGTTTTAAACGCTTAAATACGCTTTAAACAATAACATTAGAGAAATAAGCGATTTCCATCAAGAATTGTAGAGCCATCGGCAGATTTGTTTCAATCTATTTCCTAACAATATTCAGCAATAGAACAGTGTTATTTCATGCATTTTAGACGTGGAAACACGAGAAACTTTGGTTTTCTACTTTAGATTCGTTCCAGACATATTACATAAGTTGTACTTTGTGTGATTTACTGTGGTTCTCTGATCGAAATCCAGTTATTAAAATAGTGATTTTCATGCTTATTTTGATCGTTTTAAACGCTTAAATACGCTTTAAACAATAACATTAGAGAAATAAGCGATTTCCATCAAGAATTGTAGAAGCCATCGGCAGATTTGTTTCAATCTATTTCCTAACAATGTTCAGCAATAGAACAGTGTTATTTCATGCATTTTAGACGTGGGAAACACGAGAAAACTTTGGTTTTCTACTTTAGATTCGTTCCAGACATATTACATAAGTTGTACTTTGTGTGATTTACTGTGGTTCTCTGATCGAAATCCAGTTATTAAAATAGTGATTTTCATGCTTATTTTGATCGTTTTAAACGCTTAAATACGCTTTAAACAATAACATTAGAGAAATAAGCGATTTCCATCAAGAATTGTAGATGCCATCGGCAGATTTGTTTCAATCTATTTCCTAACAATATTCAGCAATAGAACAGTGTTATTTCATGCATTTTAGACGTGGAAACACGAGAAAACTTTGGTTTTCTACTTTAGATTCGTTCCAGACATATTACATAAGTTGTACTTTGTGTGATTTACTGTGGTTCTCTGATCGAAATCCAGTTATTAAAATAGTGATTTTCATGCTTATTTTGATCGTTTTAAACGCTTAAATACGCTTTAAACAATAACATTAGAGAAATAAGCGATTTCCATCAAGAATTGTAGAAGCCATCGGCAGATTTGTTTCAATCTATTTCCTAACAATATTCAGCAATAGAACAGTGTTATTTCATGCATTTTAGACGTGGGAAACACGAGAAAACTTTGGTTTTCTACTTTAGATTCGTTCCAGACATATTACATAAGTTGTACTTTGTGTGATTTACTGGTTCTCTGATCGAAATCCAGTTATTAAAATAGTGATTTTCATGCTTATTTTGATCGTTTTAAACGCTTAAATACGCTTTAAACAATAACATTAGAGAAATAAGCGATTTCCATCAAGAATTGTAGATGCCATCGGCAGATTTGTTTCAATCTATTTCCTAACAATATTCAGCAATAGAACAGTGTTATTTCATGCATTTTAGACGTGGAAAACGAGAAAACTTTGGTTTTCTACTTTAGATTCGTTCCAGACATATTACATAAGTTGTACTTTGTGTGATTTACTGTGGTTCTCTGATCGAAATCCAGTTATTAAAATAGTGATTTTCATGCTTATTTTGATCGTTTTAAACGCTTAAATACGCTTTAAACAATAACATTAGAGAAATAAGCGATTTCCATCAAGAATTGTAGAGCCATCGGCAGATTTGTTTCAATCTATTTCCTAACAATATTCAGCATAGAACAGTGTTATTTCATGCATTTTAGACGTGGGAAACACGAGAAAACTTTGGTTTTCTACTTTAGATTCGTTCCAGACATATTACATAAGTTGTACTTTGTGTGATTTACTGTGGTTCTCTGATCGAAATCCAGTTATTAAAATAGTGATTTTCATGCTTATTTTGATCGTTTTAAGCGCTTAAATACGCTTTAAACAATAACATTAGAGAAATAAGCGATTTCCATCAAGAATTGTAGAGCCATCGGCAGATTTGTTTCAATCTATTTCCTAACAATATTCAGCAATAGAACAGTGTTATTTCATGCATTTTAGACGTGGAAACACGAGAAAACTTTGGTTTTCTACTTTAGATTCGTTCCAGACATATTACATAAGTTGTACTTTGTGTGATTTACTGTGGTTCTCTGATCGAAATCCAGTTATTAAAATAGTGATTTTCATGCTTATTTTGATCGTTTTAAACGCTTAAATACGCTTTAAACAATAACATTAGAGAAATAAGCGATTTCATCAAGAATTGTAGAAGCCATCGGCAGATTTGTTTCAATCTATTTCCTAACAATATTCAGCAATAGAACAGTGTTATTTCATGCATTTTAGACGTGGGAAACACGAGAAAACTTTGGTTTTCTACTTTAGATTCGTTCCAGACATATTACATAAGTTGTACTTTGTGTGATTTACTGTGGTTCTCTGATCGAAATCCAGTTATTAAAATAGTGATTTTCATGCTTATTTTGATCGTTTTAAACGCTTAAATACGCTTTAAACAATAACATTAGAGAAATAAGCGATTTCCATCAAGAATTGTAGAGCCATCGGCAGATTTGTTTCAATCTATTTCCTAACAATTTCAGCAATAGAACAGTGTTATTTCATGCATTTTAGACGTGGAAAACACGAGAAAACTTTGGTTTTCTACTTTAGATTCGTTCCAGACATATTACATAAGTTGTACTTTGTGTGATTTACTGTGGTTCTCTGATCGAAATCCAGTTATTAAAATAGTGATTTTCATGCTTATTTTGATCGTTTTAAACGCTTAAATACGCTTTAAACAATAACATTAGAGAAATAAGCGATTTCCATCAAGAATTGTAGATGCCATCGGCAGATTTGTTTCAATCTATTTCCTAACAATATTCAGCAATAGAACAGTGTTATTTCATGCATTTTAGACGTGGAAACACGAGAAAACTTTGGTTTTCTACTTTAGATTCGTTCCAGACATATTACATAAGTTGTACTTTGTGTGATTTACTGTGGTTCTCTGATCGAAATCCAGTTATTAAAATAGTGATTTTCATGCTTATTTTGATCGTTTTAAGCGCTTAAATACGCTTTAAACAATAACATTAGAGAAATAAGCGATTTCCATCAAGAATTGTAGATGCCATCGGCAGATTTGTTTCAATCTATTTCCTAACAATTCAGCAATAGAACAGTGTTATTTCATGCATTTTAGACGTGGAAAACACGAGAAAACTTTGGTTTTCTACTTTAGATTCGTTCCAGACATATTACATAAGTTG
This sequence comes from Microvelia longipes, assembly GCA_018340805.1. NCBI lineage: Eukaryota > Metazoa > Arthropoda > Insecta > Hemiptera > Veliidae > Microvelia > Microvelia longipes. The sequence goes on along the minus strand of JACMZG010000314.1, from coordinate 4,738 downwards.
TACTTTGTGTGATTTACTGTGGTTCTCTGATCGAAATCCAGTTATTAAAATAGTGATTTTCATGCTTATTTTGATCGTTTTAAGCGCTTAAATACGCTTTAAACAATAACATTAGAGAAATAAGCGATTTCCATCAAGAATTGTAGAGCCATCGGCAGATTTGTTTCAATCTATTTCCTAACAATATTCAGCAATAGAACAGTGTTATTTCATGCATTTTAGACGTGGGAAACACGAGAAAACTTTGGTTTTCTACTTTAGATTCGTTCCAGACATATTACATAAGTTGTACTTTGTGTGATTTACTGTGGTTCTCTGATCGAAATCCAGTTATTAAAATAGTGATTTTCATGCTTATTTTGATCGTTTTAAACGCTTAAATACGCTTTAAACAATAACATTAGAGAAATAAGCGATTTCCATCAAGAATTGTAGATGCCATCGGCAGATTTGTTTCAATCTATTTCCTAACAATATTCAGCAATAGAACAGTGTTATTTCATGCATTTTAGACGTGGAAACACGAGAAAACTTTGGTTTTCTACTTTAGATTCGTTCCAGACATATTACATAAGTTGTACTTTGTGTGATTTACTGTGGTTCTCTGATCGAAATCCAGTTATTAAAATAGTGATTTTCATGCTTATTTTGATCGTTTTAAACGCTTAAATACGCTTTAAACAATAACATTAGAGAAATAAGCGATTTCCATCAAGAATTGTAGAAGCCATCGGCAGATTTGTTTCAATCTATTTCCTAACAATATTCAGCAATAGAACAGTGTTATTTCATGCATTTTAGACGTGGGAAACACGAGAAAACTTTGGTTTTCTACTTTAGATTCGTTCCAGACATATTACATAAGTTGTACTTTGTGTGATTTACTGTGGTTCTCTGATCGAAATCCAGTTATTAAAATAGTGATTTTCATGCTTATTTTGATCGTTTTAAGCGCTTAAATACGCTTTAAACAATAACATTAGAGAAATAAGCGATTTCCATCAAGAATTGTAGATGCCATCGGCAGATTTGTTTCAATCTATTTCCTAACAATATTCAGCAATAGAACAGTGTTATTTCATGCATTTTAGACGTGGGAAACACGAGAAAACTTTGGTTTTCTACTTTAGATTCGTTCCAGACATATTACATAAGTTGTACTTTGTGTGATTTACTGTGGTTCTCTGATCGAAATCCAGTTATTAAAATAGTGATTTTCATGCTTATTTTGATCGTTTTAAACGCTTAAATACGCTTTAAACAATAACATTAGAGAAATAAGCGATTTCCATCAAGAATTGTAGAAGCCATCGGCAGATTTGTTTCAATCTATTTCCTAACAATGTTCAGCAATAGAACAGTGTTATTTCATGCATTTTAGACGTGGGAAACACGAGAAAACTTTGGTTTTCTACTTTAGATTCGTTCCAGACATATTACATAAGTTGTACTTTGTGTGATTTACTGTGGTTCTCTGATCGAAATCCAGTTATTAAAATAGTGATTTTCATGCTTATTTTGATCGTTTTAAACGCTTAAATACGCTTTAAACAATAACATTAGAGAAATAAGCGATTTCCATCAAGAATTGTAGAGCCATCGGCAGATTTGTTTCAATCTATTTCCTAACAATGTTCAGCAATAGAACAGTGTTATTTCATGCATTTTAGACGTGGGAAACACGAGAAAACTTTGGTTTTCTACTTTAGATTCGTTCCAGACATATTACATAAGTTGTACTTTGTGTGATTTACTGTGGTTCTCTGATCGAAATCCAGTTATTAAAATAGTGATTTTCATGCTTATTTTGATCGTTTTAAGCGCTTAAATACGCTTTAAACAATAACATTAGAGAAATAAGCGATTTCCATCAAGAATTGTAGAAGCCATCGGCAGATTTGTTTCAATCTATTTCCTAACAATGTTCAGCAATAGAACAGTGTTATTTCATGCATTTTAGACGTGGGAAACACGAGAAAACTTTGGTTTTCTACTTTAGATTCGTTCCAGACATATTACATAAGTTGTACTTTGTGTGATTTACTGTGGTTCTCTGATCGAAATCCAGTTATTAAAATAGTGATTTTCATGCTTATTTTGATCGTTTTAAACGCTTAAATACGCTTTAAACAATAACATTAGAGAAATAAGCGATTTCCATCAAGAATTGTAGAAGCCATCGGCAGATTTGTTTCAATCTATTTCCTAACAATTCAGCAATAGAACAGTGTTATTTCATGCATTTTAGACGTGGGAAACACGAGAAAACTTTGGTTTTCTACTTTAGATTCGTTCCAGACATATTACATAAGTTGTACTTTGTGTGATTTACTGTGGTTCTCTGATCGAAATCCAGTTATTAAAATAGTGATTTTCATGCTTATTTTGATCGTTTTAAACGCTTAAATACGCTTTAAACAATAACATTAGAGAAATAAGCGATTTCCATCAAGAATTGTAGAAGCCATCGGCAGATTTGTTTCAATCTATTTCCTAACAATATTCAGCAATAGAACAGTGTTATTTCATGCATTTTAGACGTGGGAAACACGAGAAAACTTTGGTTTTCTACTTTAGATTCGTTCCAGACATATTACATAAGTTGTACTTTGTGTGATTTACTGTGGTTCTCTGATCGAAATCCAGTTATTAAAATAGTGATTTTCATGCTTATTTTGATCGTTTTAAGCGCTTAAATACGCTTTAAACAATAACATTAGAGAAATAAGCGATTTCCATCAAGAATTGTAGATGCCATCGGCAGATTTGTTTCAATCTATTTCCTAACAATATTCAGCAATAGAACAGTGTTATTTCATGCATTTTAGACGTGGAAAACACGAGAAAACTTGGTTTTCTACTTTAGATTCGTTCCAGACATATTTATAAGTTGTACTTTGTGTGATTTACTGTGGTTCTCTGATCGAAATCCAGTTATTAAAATAGTGATTTTCATGCTTATTTTGATCGTTTTAAGCGCTTAAATACGCTTTAAACAATAACATTAGAGAAATAAGCGATTTCCATCAAGAATTGTAGATGCCATCGGCAGATTTGTTTCAATCTATTTCCTAACAATATTCAGCAATAGAACAGTGTTATTTCATGCATTTTAGACGTGGAAAACACGAGAAAACTTTGGTTTTCTACTTTAGATTCGTTCCAGACATATTACATAAGTTGTACTTTGTGTGATTTACTGTGGTTCTCTGATCGAAATCCAGTTATTAAAATAGTGATTTTCATGCTTATTTTGATCGTTTTAAGCGCTTAAATACGCTTTAAACAATAACATTAGAGAAATAAGCGATTTCCATCAAGAATTGTAGATGCCATCGGCAGATTTGTTTCAATCTATTTCCTAACAATATTCAGCAATAGAACAGTGTTATTTCATGCATTTTAGACGTGGGAAACACGAGAAACTTTGGTTTTCTACTTTAGATTCGTTCCAGACATATTGCATAAGTTGTACTTTGTGTGATTTACTGTGGTTCTCTGATCGAAATCCAGTTATTAAAATAGTGATTTTCATGCTTATTTTGATCGTTTTAAGCGCTTAAATACGCTTTAAACAATAACATTAGAGAAATAAGCGATTTCCATCAAGAATTGTAGAGCCATCGGCAGATTTGTTTCAATCTATTTCCTAACAATATTCAGCAATAGAACAGTGTTATTTCATGCATTTTAGACGTGGGAAAACACGAGAAAACTTTGGTTTTCTACTTTAGATTCGTTCCAGACATATTGCATAAGTTGTACTTTGTGTGATTTACTGTGGTTCTCTGATCGAAATCCAGTTATTAAAATAGTGATTTTCATGCTTATTTTGATCGTTTTAAGCGCTTAAATACGCTTTAAACAATAACATTAGAGAAATAAGCGATTTCCATCAAGAATTGTAGAGCCATCGGCAGATTTGTTTCAATCTATTTTCCTAACAATGTTCAGCAATAGAACAGTGTTATTTCATGCATTTTAGACGTGGAAACACGAGAAAACTTTGGTTTTCTACTTTAGATTCGTTCCAGACATATTAATAAGTTGTACTTTGTGTGATTTACTGTGGTTCTCTGATCGAATCCAGTTATTAAAATAGTGATTTTCATGCTTATTTTGATCGTTTTAAACGCTTAAATACGCTTTAAACAATAACATTAGAGAAATAAGCGATTTCCATCAAGAATTGTAGAAGCCATCGGCAGATTTGTTTCAATCTATTTCCTAACAATGTTCAGCAATAGAACAGTGTTATTTCATGCATTTTAGACGTGGGAAACACGAGAAAACTTTGGTTTTCTACTTTAGATTCGTTCCAGACATATTACATAAGTTGTACTTTGTGTGATTTACTGTGGTTCTCTGATCGAAATCCAGTTATTAAAATAGTGATTTTCATGCTTATTTTGATCATTTTAAGCACTTAAATACGCTTTAAACAATAACATTAGAGAATAAGCGATTTCCATCAAGAATTGTAGAAGCCATCGGCAGATTTGTTTCAATCTATTTCCTACAATATTCAGCAATAGAACAGTGTATTTCATGCATTTTAGCAGTGGGAAACAAGAAACTTCGGTTTTCTACTTTAGATTCGTTCCAGAAATATTAATAAGTTGTACTTTGTGTGATTACTGTGGTTCTCTGATCGAAATCCAGTTATTAAAATAGTGATTTTCATGCTTATTTTGATCGTTTTAAAGCTTAAATACGCTTTAAACAATAACATAGAGAA
>JACMZG010000313.1:17599-38270 GCA_018340805.1 Microvelia longipes | reverse complement strand
CTTTGCCGATGGATCTTGAAATCGCTTATTTCTCTAATGTTATTGTTTAAAGCGTATTTAAGTGCTTAAAATGATCAAAATAAGCATGAAATCACTATTTTTAATAACTGGATTTCGATCAGAGAGACCACAGTAAATCACACAAAGTACAACTTGCAATATGTCTGGAACGAATCTAAAGTAGAAACCGAAGTTTCTTCGTGTTTCCCACTGCTAAAATGCCATGAATAACACTGTTATATTGCTGAACATGTTAGGAAATAGATTGAACAAATCTGCCGATGGCTTCTACAATTCTTGATGGAAATCGCTTATTTCTCTAATGTTATTGTTTTAAAGCGTATTTAAGTGCTTAAAAATGAATCAAAATAAGCATGAAATCACTATTTTTATAACTGGATTTCGATCAGAGAACCACAGTAAATCACAAAGTACAATTATGCAATATGTGTTGGAACGAATCTAAAGTAGAAACCGAAGTTTTTCTCGTGTTTCCACTGCTAAAATGCATGAAATAACAATGTTATATTGCTGAACATGTTAGGAAATAGATTGAAACAATCTGCCGATGGCTTCTACAATCTTGATGGAATCGCTTATTTCTCTAATGTTATTTGTTTAAAGCGTATTTAAGTGCTTAAATGATCAAAATAAGCATGAAAATCACTATTTTAATAAATGGATTTCGATCAGAGAACCACAGTAAATCACACAAAGTACACTTATGCAATATGTCTGGAACGAATCTAAAGTAGAAACCGAAGTTTTCTCGTGTTTCCCACTGCTAAAATGCATGAAATAACACTGTTATATTGCCTGAACATGTTAGAAATAGATTGAAACAAATCTGCCGATGGCTTCTACAATTCTTGATGGAAATCGCTTATTTCTCTAATGTTATTGTTTAAAGCGTATTTAAGTGCTTAAAAATGATCAAAATAAGCATGAAAATCACTATTTTAATAACTGGATTTCGATCAGAGAACCACAGTAAATCACACAAAGTACAACTTTATGCAATATGTCTGGAACGAATCTAAAGTAGAAAACCGAAGTTTTCTCGTGTTTCCCACTGCTAAAATGCATGAAATAACACTGTTATATTGCGAACATGTTAGGAAATAGATTGAAACAAATCTGCCGATGGCTTCTACAATTCTTGATGGAATCGCTTATTTCTCTAATGTTATTGTTTAAAGCGTATTTAAGTGCTTAAAATGAAATAACATGAAATCACTATTTTAATAACTGGATTTCGATCAGAGAACCACAGTAATCAACAAAAGTACAACTTATGCAATATGTCTGGAACGAATCTAAAGTAAAAACCGAAGTTTTCTCGTGTTTCCACTGCTAAAATGCATGAAATAACACTGTTATATTGCTGAACATGTTAGGAATAGATTGAAACAAATCTGCCGATGGCTTCTTAATTCTTGATGGAAATCGCTTATTTCTCTAATGTTATTGTTTAAGCGTATTTAAGTGCTTAAAATGATCAAAATAAGCATGAAAATCACTATTTTAATAACTGGATTTCGATCAGAGAACCACAGTAAATCACACAAAGTACAACTTATGCAATATGTCTGAACGAATCTAAAGTAGAAAACCGAAGTTTTCTCGTGTTCCCACTGCTAAAATGCATGAAATAACACTGTTATATTCTGAACATGTTAGGAAAATAGATTGAAACAAATCTGCCGATGGCTTCTACAATTCTTGATGGAAATCGCTTATTTCTCTAATGTTATTGTTTAAAGCGTATTTAAGTGCTTAAAATGATCAAATAAGCATGAAATCACTTTTTAATAACTGGATTTCGATCAGAGAACCACAGTAAATCACACAAAGTACAACTTATGCAATATGTCTGGAACGAATCTAAAGTAGAAACCGAAGTTTTTCGTGTTTCCACTGCTAAAATGCATGAAATAACACTGTTATATTGCTGAACATGTTAGGAAATAGATTGAACAAATCTGCCGATGGCTTCTACAATTCTTGATGGAATCGCTTATTTCTCTAATGTTATTGTTTAAAGCGTATTTAAGTGCTTAAAATGATCAAAAATAAGCATGAAAATCACTATTTTAATAACTGGATTTCGATCAGAGAACCACAGTAAATCACACAAAGTACAACTTATGCAATATGTCTGGAACGAATCTAAAGTAGAAACCGAAGTTTTCTCGTGTTTCCCACTGCTAAATGCATGAAATAACACTGTTATATTGCTGAACATGTTAGGAAATAGATTGAAACAAATCTGCCGATGGCTTCTACAATTCTTGATGGAAATCGCTTATTTCTCTAATGTTATTGTTTAAAGCGTATTTAAGTGCTAAAATGATCAAAATAAGCATGAAAATCATATTTTAATAACTGGATTTCGATCAGAGAACCACAGTAAATCACACAAAGTAACTTATGCAATATGTCTGGAACGAATCTAAGTAGAAAACCGAAGTTTTCTCGTGTTTCCCACTGCTAAAATGCATGAAAAATAACACTGTTATATTGCTGAACATGTTAGGAAATAGATTGAAAAAATCTGCCGATGGCTTCTACAATTCTTGATGGAAATCGCTTATTTCTCTAATGTTATTGTTTAAAGCGTATTTAAGTGCTTAAATGATCAAAATAAGCATGAAATCACTATTTTAAAACTGGATTTCGATCAGAGAACCACAGTAAATCACACAAAGTACAACTTATGCAATATGTCTGGAACGAATCTAAAGTAGAAAACCGAAGTTTTCTCGTGTTTCCCACTGCTAAAATGCATGAAATAAAACTGTTATATTGCTGAACATGTTAGGAAATAGATTGAAACAAATCTGCCGATGGCTTCTACAATTCTTGATGGAAATCGCTTATTTCTCTAATGTTATTGTTTAAAGCGTATTTAAGTGCTTAAAATGATCAAAATAAGCATGAAAATCACTATTTTAATAACTGGATTTCGATCAGAGAACCACAGTAAATCACAAGTACAACTTATGCAATATGTGGAACGAATCTAAAGTAGAAAACCGAAGTTTTCTCGTGTTTCCCACTGCTAAAATGCATGAAATAACACTGTTATATTGCTGAACATGTTAGGAAATAGATTGAAACAAATCTGCCGATGGCTTCTACAATTCTTGATGGAAATCGCTTATTCTCTAATGTTATTGTTTAAAGCGTATTTAAGTGCTTAAAATGATCAAAATAAGCATGAAATCACTATTTTAATAACTGGATTTCGATCAGAGAACCACAGTAAATCAAAGTACTTATGCAATATGTCTGGAACGAATCTAAAGTAGAAAACCGAAGTTTTCTCGTGTTTCCCACTGCTAAAATGCATGAAATAACACTGTTATATTGCTGAACATGTTAGGAAATAGATTGAAACAAATCTGCCGATGGCTCTACAATTCTTGATGGAAATCGCTTATTTCTCTAATGTTATTGTTTAAAGCGTATTTAAGTGCTTAAATGATCAAAATAAGCATGAAAATCACTATTTTAATAACTGGATTTCGATCAGAGAACCACAGTAAATCACACAAAGTACAACTTATGCAATATGTCTGGAACGAATCTAAAGTAGAAAACCGAAGTTTCTCGTGTTTCCCACTGCTAAAATGCATGAAATAACACTGTTATATTGCTGAACATGTTAGGAAATAGATTGAAACAAATCTGCCGATGGCTTCTACAATTCTTGATGGAAATCGCTTATTTCTCTAATGTTATTGTTTAAAGCGTATTTAAGTGCTTAAAATGATCAAAATAAGCATGAAATCACTATTTTAATAACTGGATTTCGATCAGAGAACCACAGTAAATCACACAAAGTACAACTTATGCAATATGTCTGGAACGAATCTAAAGTAGAAAACCGAAGTTTTTCGTGTTTCCCACTGCTAAAATGCATGAAATAACACTGTTATATTGCTGAACATGTTAGGAAATAGATTGAAACAAATCTGCCGATGGCTTCTACAATTCTTGATGGAAATCGCTTATTTCTCTAATGTTTTTGTTTAAAGCGTATTTAAGTGCTTAAAATGATCAAAATAAGCATGAAAATCACTATTTTAATAACTGGATTTCGATCAGAGCCACAGTAAATCACACAAAGTACAACTTATGCAATATGTCTGGAACGAATCTAAAGTAGAAAACCGAAGTTTTCTCGTGTTTCCCACTGCTAAAATGCATGAAATAACACTGTTATATTGCTGAACATGTTAGGAAATAGATTGAAACAAATCTGCCGATGGCTTCTACAATTCTTGATGAAATCGCTTATTTCTCTAATGTTATTTTTAAAGCGTATTTAAGTGCTTAAAATGATCAAAATAAGCATGAAAATCACTATTTTAATAACTGGATTTCGATCAGAGAACCACAGTAAATCACACAAAGTACAACTTATGCATATGTCTGGAACGAATCTAAAGTAGAAAACCGAAGTTTTCTCGTGTTTCCCACTGCTAAAATGCATGAAATAACACTGTTATATTGCTGAACATGTTAGGAAATAGATTGAAACAAATCTGCCGATGGCTTCTACAATTCTTGATGGAAATCGCTTTTCTCTAATGTTATTGTTTAAAGCGTATTTAAGTGCTTAAAATGATCAAAATAAGCATGAAAATCACTATTTTAATAACTGGATTTCGATCAGAGAACCACAGTAAATCACACAAAGTACAACTTATGCAATATGTCTGGAACGAATCTAAAGTAGAAAACCGAAGTTTTCTCGTGTTTCCCACTGCTAAAATGCATGAAATAACACTGTTATATTGCTGAACATGTTAGGAAATAGATTGAAACAAATCTGCCGATGGCTTCTACAATTCTTGATGGAAATCGCTTATTTCTCTAATGTTATTGTTTAAAGCGTATTTAAGTGCTTAAAATGATCAAAATAAGCATGAAAATCACTATTTTAATAACTGGATTTCGATCAGAGAACCACAGTAAATCACACAAAGTACAACTTATGCAATATGTCTGGAACGAATCTAAAGTAGAAACCGAAGTTTTCTCGTGTTTCCCACTGCTAAAATGCATGAAATAACACTGTTATATTGCTGAACATGTTAGGAAATAGATTGAAACAAATCTGCCGATGGCTTCTACAATTCTTGATGGAAATCGCTTATTTCTCTAATGTTATTGTTTAAAGCGTATTTAAGTGCTTAAAATGATCAAATAAGCATGAAAATCACTATTTTAATAACTGGATTTCGATCAGAGAACCACAGTAAATCACACAAGTACAACTTATGCAATATGTCTGGAACGAATCTAAAGTAGAAAACCGAAGTTTTCGTGTTTCCCACTGCTAAAATGCATGAAATAACACTGTTATATTGCTGAACATGTTAGGAAATAGATTGAAACAAATCTGCCGATGGCTTCTACAATTCTTGATGGAAATCGCTTATTCTCTAATGTTATTGTTTAAAGCGTATTTAAGTGCTTAAAATGATCAAAATAAGCATGAATCACTATTTTAATAACTGGATTTCGATCAGAGAACCACAGTAAATCACAAAGTACAACTTATGCAATATGTCTGGAACGAATCTAAAGTAGAAAACCGAAGTTTTCTCGTGTTTCCCACTGCTAAAATGCATGAAATAACACTGTTATATTGCTGAACATGTTAGGAAATAGATTGAAACAAATCTGCCGATGGCTTCTACAATTCTTGATGGAATCGCTTATTTCTCTAATGTTATTGTTTAAAGCGTATTTAAGTGCTTAAAATGATCAAAATAAGCATGAAAATCACTATTTTAATAACTGGATTTCGATCAGAGAACCACAGTAAATCACACAAAGTACAACTTATGCAATGTCTGGAACGAATCTAAAGTAGAAAACCGAAGTTTTCTCGTGTTTCCCACTGCTAAAATGCATGAAATACACTGTTATATTGCTGAACATGTTAGGAAATAGATTGAAACAAATCTGCCGATGGCTTCTACAATTCTTGATGGAAATCGCTTATTTCTCTAATGTTATTGTTTAAAGCGTATTTAAGTGCTTAAAATGATCAAAATAAGCATGAAAATCACTATTTTAATAACTGGATTTCGATCAGAGAACCACAGTAAATCACACAAAGTACAACTTATGCAATATGTCTGGAACGAATCTAAAGTAGAAAACCGAAGTTTTCTCGTGTTTCCCACTGCTAAATGCATGAAATAACACTGTTATATTGCTGAACATGTTAGGAAATAGATTGAAACAAATCTGCCGATGGCTTCTACATTCTTGATGGAAATCGCTTATTTCTCTAATGTTATTGTTTAAAGCGTATTTAAGTGCTTAAAATGATCAAAATAAGCATGAAATCACTATTTTAATAACTGGATTTCGATCAGAGAACCACAGTAAATCACACAAAGTACAACTTATGCAATATGTCTGGAACGAATCTAAAGTAGAAAACCGAAGTTTTCTCGTGTTTCCCACTGCTAAAATGCATGAAATACACTGTTATATTGCTGAACATGTTAGGAAATAGATTGAAACAAATCTGCCGATGGCTTCTACAATTCTTGATGGAAATCGCTTATTTCTCTAATGTTATTGTTTAAAGCGTATTTAAGTGCTTAAAATGATCAAAATAAGCATGAAAATCACTATTTTAATAACTGGATTTCGATCAGAGAACCACAGTAAATCACACAAAGTACAACTTATGCAATATGTCTGGAACGAATCTAAAGTAGAAAACCGAAGTTTTCGTGTTTCCCACTGCTAAAATGCATGAAATAACACTGTTATATTGCTGAACATGTTAGGAATGATTGAACAAATCTGCCGGCTTCTACAATTCTTGATGGAAATCGCTTATTTCTCTAATGTTTTGTTTAAAGCGTATTTAAGTGCTTAAAATGATCAAATAAGCATGAAAATCACTATTTTAATAACTGGATTTCGATCAGAGAACCACAGTAAATCACACAAAGTACAACTTATGCAATATGTCTGGAACGAATCTAAAGTAGAAAACCGAAGTTTTCTCGTGTTTCCCACTGCTAAAATGCATGAAATAACACTGTTATATTGCTGAACATGTTAGGAAATAGATTGAAACAAATCTGCCGATGGCTTCTACAATTCTTGATGGAAATCGCTTATTTCTCTAATGTTATTGTTTAAAGCGTATTTAAGTGCTTAAAATGATCAAAATAAGCATGAAAATCACTATTTTAATAACTGGATTTCGATCAGAGAACCACAGTAAATCACACAAAGTACAACTTATGCAATATGTCTGGAACGAATCTAAAGTAGAAAACCGAAGTTTTCTCGTGTTTCCCACTGCTAAAATGCATGAAATAACACTATATTGCTGTTAGGAAATAGATTGAAACAAATCTGCCGATGGCTTCTACAATTCTTGATGGAAATCGCTTATTTCTCTAATGTATTTGTTTAAAGCGTATTTAAGTGCTTAAAATGATCAAAATAAGCATGAAAATCACTATTTTAATAACTGGATTTCGATCAGAGAACCACAGTAAATCACACAAAGTACAACTTATGCAATATGTCTGGAACGAATCTAAAGTAGAAACCGAAGTTTTCTCGTGTTTCCCACTGCTAAAATGCATGAAATAACACTGTTATATTGCTGAACATGTTAGGAAATAGATTGAAACAAATCTGCCGATGGCTTCTACAATTCTTGATGGAAATCGCTTATTTCTCTAATGTTATTGTTTAAAGCGTATTTAAGTGCTTAAAATGATCAAAATAAGCATGAAAATCACTATTTTAATAACTGGATTTCGATCAGAGAACCACAGTAAATCACACAAAGTACAACTTATGCAATATGTCTGGAACGAATCTAAAGTAGAAAACCGAAGTTTTCTCGTGTTTCCCACTGCTAAAATGCATGAAATAACACTGTTATATTGCTGAACATGTTAGGAAATAGATTGAAACAAATCTGCCGATGGCTTCTACAATTCTTGATGGAAATCGCTTATTTCTCTAATGTTATTGTTTAAAGCGTATTTAAGTGCTTAAAATGATCAAAATAAGCATGAAAATCACTATTTTAATAACTGGATTTCGATCAGAGAACCACAGTAAATCACACAAAGTACAACTTATGCAATATGTCTGGAACGAATCTAAAGTAGAAAACCGAAGTTTTCTCGTGTTTCCCACTGCTAAAATGCATGAAATAACACTGTTATATTGCTGAACATGTTAGGAAATAGATTGAAAATCTGCCGATGGCTTCTACAATTCTTGATGGAAATCGCTTATTTCTCTAATGTTATTGTTTAAAGCGTATTTAAGTGCTTAAATGATCAAAATAAGCATGAAAATCACTATTTTAATAACTGGATTTCGATCAGAGAACCACAGTAAATCACACAAAGTACAACTTATGCAAATGTCTGGAACGAATCTAAAGTAGAAAACCGAAGTTTTCTCGTGTTTCCCACTGCTAAAATGCATGAAATAACACTGTTATATTGCTGAACATGTTAGGAAATAGATTGAAACAAATCTGCCGATGGCTTCTACAATTCTTGATGGAAATCGCTTATTTCTCTAATGTTATTGTTTAAAGCGTATTTAAGTGCTTAAAATGATCAAAATAAGCATGAAAATCACTATTTTAATAACTGGATTTCGATCAGAGAACCACAGTAAATCACACAAAGTACAACTTATGCAATATGTCTGGAACGAATCTAAAGTAGAAAACCGAAGTTTTCTCGTGTTTCCCACTGCTAAAATGCATGAAATAACACTGTTATATTGCTGAACATGTTAGGAAATAGATTGAACAAATCTGCCGATGGCTTCTACAATTCTTGATGGAAATCGCTTATTTCTCTAATGTTATTGTTTAAAGCGTATTTAAGTGCTTAAATGATCAAAATAAGCATGAAAATCACTATTTTAATAACTGGATTTCGATCAGAGAACCACAGTAAATCACACAAAGTACAAACTTATGCAATATGTCTGGAACGAATCTAAAGTAGAAAACCGAAGTTTCTCGTGTTTCCCACTGCTAAAATGCATGAAATAACACTGTTATATTGCTGAACATGTTAGGAAATAGATTGAAACAAATCTGCCGATGGCTTCTACAATTCTTGATGGAAATCGCTTATTTCTCTAATGTTATTGTTTAAAGCGTATTTAAGTGCTTAAAATGATCAAATAAGCATGAAATCACTTTTAATAACTGGATTTCGATCAGAGAACCACAGTAAATCACACAAAGTACAACTTATGCAATATGTCTGGAACGAATCTAAAGTAAAACCGAAGTTTTCTCGTGTTTCCCACTGCTAAATGCATGAAATAACACTGTTATATTGCTGAACATGTTAGGAAATAGATTGAAACAAATCTGCCGATGGCTTCTACAATTCTTGATGGAAATCGCTTATTTCTCTAATGTTATTGTTTAAAGCGTATTTAAGTGCTTAAAATGATCAAATAAGCATGAAAATCACTATTTTAATAACTGGATTTCGATCAGAGAACCACAGTAAATCACACAAAGTACAACTTATGCAATATGTCTGGAACGAATCTAAAGTAGAAAACCGAAGTTTTCTCGTGTTTCCCACTGCTAAATGCATGAAATAACACTGTTATATTGCTGAACATGTTAGGAAATAGATTGAAACAAATCTGCCGATGGCTTCTACAATTCTTGATGGAAATCGCTTATTTCTCTAATGTTATTGTTTAAAGCGTATTTAAGTGCTTAAAATGATCAAATAAGCATGAAAATCACTATTTTAATAACTGGATTTCGATCAGAGAACCACAGTAAATCACACAAAGTACAACTTATGCAATATGTCTGGAACGAATCTAAAGTAGAAACCGAAGTTTTCTCGTGTTTCCCACTGCTAAATGCATGAAATAACTGTTATATTGCTGAACATGTTAGGAAATAGATTGAACAAATCTGCCGATGGCTTCTACAATTCTTGATGGAAATCGCTTATTTCTCTAATGTTATTGTTTAAAGCGTATTTAAGTGCTTAAAATGATCAAAATAAGCATGAAAATCACTATTTTAATAACTGGATTTCGATCAGAGAACCACAGTAAATCACACAAAGTACAACTTATGCAATATGTCTGGAACGAATCTAAAGTAGAAAACCGAAGTTTTCTCGTGTTTCCCACTGCTAAAATGCATGAAATAACACTGTTATATTGCTGAACATGTTAGGAAATAGATTGAAACAAATCTGCCGATGGCTTCTACAATTCTTGATGGAAATCGCTTATTTCTCTAATGTTATTGTTTAAAGCGTATTTAAGTGCTTTAAATGATCAAAATAAGCATGAAAATCTATTTTAATAACTGGATTTCGATCAGAGAACCACAGTAAATCACACAAAGTACAACTTATGCAATATGTCTGGAACGAATCTAAAGTAGAAAACCGAAGTTTTCTCGTGTTTCCCACTGCTAAAATGCATGAAATAACACTGTTATATTGCTGAACATGTTAGGAAATAGATTGAAACAAATCTGCCGATGGCTTCTACAATTCTTGATGGAAATCGCTTATTTCTCTAATGTTATTGTTTAAAGCGTATTTAAGTGCTTAAAATGATCAAAATAAGCATGAAAATCACTATTTTAATAACTGGATTTCGATCAGAGAACAGTAAATCACACAAAGTACAACTTATGCAATATGTCTGGAACGAATCTAAAGTAAAACCGAAGTTTTCTCGTGTTTCCACTGCTAAAATGCATGAAATAACACTGTTATATTGCTGAACATGTTAGGAAATAGATTGAAACAAATCTGCCGATGGCTTCTACAATTCTTGATGGAAATCGCTTATTTCTCTAATGTTATTGTTTAAAGCGTATTTAAGTGCTTAAAATGATCAAAATAAGCATGAAAATCACTATTTTAATAACTGGATTTCGATCAGAGAACCACAGTAAATCACACAAAGTACAACTTATGCAATATGTCTGGAACGAATCTAAAGTAGAAAACCGAAGTTTTCTCGTGTTTCCCACTGCTAAAATGCATGAAATAACACTGTTATATTGCTGAACATGTTAGGAAATAGATTGAAACAAATCTGCCGATGGCTTCTACAATTCTTGATGGAAATCGCTTATTTCTCTAATGTTATTGTTTAAAGCGTATTTAAGTGCTTAAAATGATCAAAATAAGCATGAAAATCACTATTTTAATAACTGGATTTCGATCAGAGAACCACAGTAAATCACACAAAGTACAACTTATGCAATATGTCTGGAACGAATCTAAAGTAGAAAACCGAAGTTTTCTCGTGTTTCCACTGCTAAAATGCATGAAATAACACTGTTATATTGCTGAACATGTTAGGAAATAGATTGAAACAAATCTGCCGATGGCTTCTACAATTCTTGATGGAAATCGCTTATTTCTCTAATGTTATTGTTTAAAGCGTATTTAAGTGCTTAAAATGATCAAAATAAGCATGAAAATCACTATTTTAATAACTGGATTTCGA
This sequence comes from Microvelia longipes, assembly GCA_018340805.1. Classification (NCBI taxonomy): domain Eukaryota; kingdom Metazoa; phylum Arthropoda; class Insecta; order Hemiptera; family Veliidae; genus Microvelia; species Microvelia longipes. The sequence goes on along the minus strand of JACMZG010000313.1, from coordinate 26,726 downwards.
TCAGAGAACCACAGTAAATCACACAAAGTACAACTTATGCAATATGTCTGGAACGAATCTAAAGTAGAAAACCGAAGTTTTCTCGTGTTTCCCACTGCTAAAATGCATGAAATAACACTGTTATATTGCTGAACATGTTAGGAAATAGATTGAAACAAATCTGCCGATGGCTTCTACAATTCTTGATGGAAATCGCTTATTTCTCTAATGTTATTGTTTAAAGCGTATTTAAGTGCTTAAAATGATCAAATAAGCATGAAAATCACTATTTTAATAACTGGATTTCGATCAGAGAACCACAGTAAATCACACAAAGTACAACTTATGCAATATGTCTGGAACGAATCTAAAGTAGAAAACCGAAGTTTTCTCGTGTTTCCCACTGCTAAAATGCATGAAATAACACTGTTATATTGCTGAACATGTTAGGAAATAGATTGAAACAAATCTGCCGATGGCTTCTACAATTCTTGATGGAAATCGCTTATTTCTCTAATGTTATTGTTTAAAGCGTATTTAAGTGCTTAAAATGATCAAAATAAGCATGAAAATCACTATTTTAATAACTGGATTTCGATCAGAGAACCACAGTAAATCACACAAAGTACAACTTATGCAATATGTCTGGAACGAATCTAAAGTAGAAAACCGAAGTTTTCTCGTGTTTCCCACTGCTAAAATGCATGAAATAACACTGTTATATTGCTGAACATGTTAGGAAATAGATTGAAACAAATCTGCCGATGGCTTCTACAATTCTTGATGGAAATCGCTTATTTCTCTAATGTTATTGTTTAAAGCGTATTTAAGTGCTTAAAATGATCAAAATAAGCATGAAAATCACTATTTTAATAACTGGATTTCGATCAGAGAACCACAGTAAATCACACAAAGTACAACTTATGCAATATGTCTGGAACGAATCTAAAGTAGAAACCGAAGTTTTCTCGTGTTTCCCACTGCTAAAATGCATGAAATAACACTGTTTATTGCTGAACATGTTAGGAAATAGATTGAAACAAATCTGCCGATGGCTTCTACAATTCTTGATGGAAATCGCTTATTTCTCTAATGTTATTGTTTAAAGCGTATTTAAGTGCTTAAAATGATCAAATAAGCATGAAAATCACTATTTTAATAACTGGATTTCGATCAGAGAACCACAGTAAATCACACAAAGTACAACTTATGCAATATGTCTGGAACGAATCTAAAGTAGAAAACCGAAGTTTTCTCGTGTTTCCCACTGCTAAAATGCATGAAATAACACTGTTATATTGCTGAACATGTTAGGAAATAGATTGAAACAAATCTGCCGATGGCTTCTACAATTCTTGATGGAAATCGCTTATTTCTCTAATGTTATTGTTTAAAGCGTATTTAAGTGCTTAAAATGATCAAAATAAGCATGAAATCACTATTTTAATAACTGGATTTCGATCAGAGAACCACAGTAAATCACACAAAGTACAACTTATGCAATATGTCTGGAACGAATCTAAAGTAGAAAACCGAAGTTTTCTCGTGTTTCCCACTGCTAAAATGCATGAAATAACACTGTTATATTGCTGAACATGTTAGGAAATAGATTGAAACAAATCTGCCGATGGCTTCTACAATTCTTGATGGAAATCGCTTATTTCTCTAATGTTATTGTTTAAAGCGTATTTAAGTGCTAAAATGATCAAAATAAGCATGAAAATCACTATTTTAATAACTGGATTTCGATCAGAGAACCACAGTAAATCACACAAAGTACAACTTATGCAATATGTCTGGAACGAATCTAAAGTAGAAAACCGAAGTTTTCTCGTGTTTCCCACTGCTAAAATGCATGAAATAACACTGTTATATTGCTGAACATGTTAGGAAATAGATTGAAACAAATCTGCCGATGGCTTCTACAATTCTTGATGGAAATCGCTTATTTCTCTAATGTTATTGTTTAAAGCGTATTTAAGTGCTTAAAATGATCAAAATAAGCATGAAAATCACTATTTTAAATAACTGGATTTCGATCAGAGAACCACAGTAAATCACACAAAGTACAACTTATGCAATATGTCTGGAACGAATCTAAAGTAGAAAACCGAAGTTTTCTCGTGTTTCCCACTGCTAAAATGCATGAAATAACACTGTTATATTGCTGAACATGTTAGGAAATAGATTGAAACAAATCTGCCGATGGCTTCTACAATTCTTGATGGAAATCGCTTATTTCTCTAATGTTATTGTTTAAAGCGTATTTAAGTGCTTAAAATGATCAAAATAAGCATGAAAATCACTATTTTAATAACTGGATTTCGATCAGAGAACCACAGTAAATCACACAAAGTACAACTTATGCAATATGTCTGGAACGAATCTAAAGTAGAAAACCGAAGTTTTCTCGTGTTTCCCACTGCTAAAATGCATGAAATAACACTGTTATATTGCTGAACATGTTAGGAAATAGATTGAAACAAATCTGCCGATGGCTTCTACAATTCTTGATGGAAATCGCTTATTTCTCTAATGTTATTGTTTAAAGCGTATTTAAGTGCTTAAAATGATCAAAATAAGCATGAAAATCACTATTTTAATAACTGGATTTCGATCAGAGAACCACAGTAAATCACAAAGTACAACTTATGCAATGTCTGGAACGAATCTAAAGTAGAAAACCGAAGTTTTCTCGTGTTTCCCACTGCTAAAATGCATGAATAACACTGTTATATTGCTGAACATGTTAGGAAATAGATTGAAACAAATCTGCCGATGGCTCTACAATTCTTGATGGAAATCGCTTATTTCTCTAATGTTTTGTTTAAAGCGTATTTAAGTGCTTAAAATGATCAAAATAAGCATGAAAATCACTATTTTAATAACTGGATTTCGATCAGAGAACCACAGTAAATCACACAAAGTACAACTTATGCAATATGTCTGGAACGAATCTAAAGTAGAAAACCGAAGTTTTCTCGTGTTTCCCACTGCTAAAATGCATGAAATAACACTGTTATATTGCTGAACATGTTAGGAAATAGATTGAAACAAATCTGCCGATGGCTTCTACAATTCTTGATGGAAATCGCTTATTTCTCTAATGTTATTGTTTAAAGCGTATTTAAGTGCTTAAAATGATCAAAATAAGCATGAAAATCACTATTTTAATAACTGGATTTCGATCAGAGAACCACAGTAAATCACACAAAGTACAACTTATGCAATATGTCTGGAACGAATCTAAAGTAGAAAACCGAAGTTTTCTCGTGTTTCCCACTGCTAAAATGCATGAAATAACACTGTTATATTGCTGAACATGTTAGGAAATAGATTGAAACAAATCTGCCGATGGCTTCTACAATTCTTGATGGAAATCGCTTATTTCTCTAATGTTATTGTTTAAAGCGTATTTAAGTGCTTAAAATGATCAAAATAAGCATGAAAATCACTATTTTTAATAACTGGATTTCGATCAGAGAACCACAGTAAATCACAAAGTACAACTTATGCAATATGTCTGGAACGAATCTAAAGTAGAAAACCGAAGTTTTTCGTGTTTCCCACTGCTAAAATGCATGAAATAACACTGTTATATTGCTGAACATGTTAGGAATAGATTGAAACAAATCTGCCGATGGCTTCTACAATTCTTGATGGAAATCGCTTATTTCTCTAATGTTATTGTTTAAAGCGTATTTAAGTGCTTAAAATGATCAAAATAAGCATGAAATCACTATTTTAATAACTGGATTTCGATCAGAACACAGTAAATCACACAAAGTACAACTTATGCAATATGTCTGGAACGAATCTAAAGTAGAAAACCGAAGTTTTCTCGTGTTTCCCACTGCTAAAATGCATGAAATAACACTGTTATATTGCTGAACATGTTAGGAAATAGATTGAAACAAATCTGCCGATGGCTTCTACAATTCTTGATGGAAATCGCTTATTTCTCTAATGTTATTGTTTAAAGCGTATTTAAGTGCTTAAAATGATCAAAATAAGCATGAAAATCACTATTTTAATAACTGGATTTCGATCAGAGAACCACAGTAAATCACACAAGTACAACTTATGCAATATGTCTGGAACGAATCTAAAGTAGAAAACCGAAGTTTTCTCGTGTTTCCCACTGCTAAAATGCATGAAATAACACTGTTATATTGCTGAACATGTTAGGAAATAGATTGAAACAAATCTGCCGATGGCTTCTACAATTCTTGATGGAAATCGCTTATTTCTCTAATGTTATTGTTTAAAGCGTATTTAAGTGCTTAAAATGATCAAAATAAGCATGAAAATCACTATTTTAATAACTGGATTTCGATCAGAGAACCACAGTAAATCACACAAAGTACAACTTATGCAATATGTCTGGAACGAATCTAAAGTAGAAAACCGAAGTTTTCTCGTGTTTCCCACTGCTAAAATGCATGAAATAACACTGTTATATTGCTGAACATGTTAGGAAATAGATTGAAACAAATCTGCCGATGGCTTCTACAATTCTTGATGGAAATCGCTTATTTCTCTAATGTTATTGTTTAAAGCGTATTTAAGTGCTTAAAATGATCAAAATAAGCATGAAAATCACTATTTTAATAACTGGATTTCGATCAGAGAACCACAGTAAATCACACAAGTACAACTTATGCAATATGTCTGGAACGAATCTAAAGTAGAAACCGAAGTTTTCTCGTGTTTCCCACTGCTAAAATGCATGAAATAACACTGTTATATTGCTGAACATGTTAGGAAATAGATTGAAACAAATCTGCCGATGGCTTCTACAATTCTTGATGGAAATCGCTTATTTCTCTAATGTTATTGTTTAAAGCGTATTTAAGTGCTTAAAATGATCAAAAATAAGCATGAAAATCACTATTTTAATAACTGGATTTCGATCAGAGAACCACAGTAAATCACACAAAGTACAACTTATGCAATATGTCTGGAACGAATCTAAAGTAGAAAACCGAAGTTTTCTCGTGTTTCCCACTGCTAAAATGCATGAAATAACACTGTTATATTGCTGAACATGTTAGGAAATAGATTGAAACAAATCTGCCGATGGCTTCTACAATTCTTGATGGAAATCGCTTATTTCTCTAATGTTATTGTTTAAAGCGTATTTAAGTGCTTAAAATGATCAAAATAAGCATGAAAATCACTATTTTAATAACTGGATTTCGATCAGAGAACCACAGTAAATCACACAAAGTACAACTTATGCAATATGTCTGGAACGAATCTAAAGTAGAAAACCGAAGTTTTCTCGTGTTTCCCACTGCTAAAATGCATGAAATAACACTGTTATATTGCTGAACATGTTAGGAAATAGATTGAAAAAATCTGCCGATGGCTTCTACAATTCTTGATGGAAATCGCTTATTTCTCTAATGTTATTGTTTAAAGCGTATTTAAGTGCTTAAAATGATCAAAATAAGCATGAAAATCACTATTTTAATAACTGGATTTCGATCAGAGAACCACAGTAAATCACACAAAGTACAACTTATGCAATATGTCTGGAACGAATCTAAAGTAGAAAACCGAAGTTTTCTCGTGTTTCCCACTGCTAAAATGCATGAAATAACACTGTTATATTGCTGAACATGTTAGGAAATAGATTGAAACAAATCTGCCGATGGCTTCTACAATTCTTGATGGAAATCGCTTATTTCTCTAATGTTATTGTTTAAAGCGTATTTAAGTGCTTAAAATGATCAAAATAAGCATGAAAATCACTATTTTAATAACTGGATTTCGATCAGAACCACAGTAAATCACAAAGTACAACTTATGCAATATGTCTGGAACGAATCTAAAGTAGAAAACCGAAGTTTTCTCGTGTTTCCCACTGCTAAAATGCATGAAATAACACTGTTATATTGCTGAACATGTTAGGAAATAGATTGAAACAAATCTGCCGATGGCTTCTACAATTCTTGATGGAAATCGCTTATTTCTCTAATGTTATTGTTTAAAGCGTATTTAAGTGCTTAAAATGATCAAAATAAGCATGAAAATCACTATTTTAATAACTGGATTTCGATCAGAGAACCACAGTAAATCACACAAAGTACAACTTATGCAATATGTCTGGAACGAATCTAAAGTAGAAAACCGAAGTTTTCTCGTGTTTCCCACTGCTAAAATGCATGAAATAACACTGTTATATTGCTGAACATGTTAGGAAATAGATTGAAACAAATCTGCCGATGGCTTCTACATTCTTGATGGAAATCGCTTATTTCTCTAATGTTATTGTTTAAAGCGTATTTAAGTGCTTAAAATGATCAAATAAGCATGAAAATCACTATTTTAATAACTGGATTTCGATCAGAGAACCACAGTAAATCACACAAGTACAACTTATGCAATATGTCTGGAACGAATCTAAAGTAGAAAACCGAAGTTTTCTCGTGTTTCCCACTGCTAAAATGCATGAAATAACACTGTTATATTGCTGAACATGTTAGGAAATAGATTGAAAAATCTGCCGATGGCTTCTACAATTCTTGATGGAAATCGCTTATTTCTCTAATGTTATTGTTTAAAGCGTATTTAAGTGCTTAAAATGATCAAAATAAGCATGAAAATCACTATTTTAATAACTGGATTTCGATCAGAGAACCACAGTAAATCACACAAAGTACAACTTATGCAATATGTCTGGAACGAATCTAAAGTAGAAAACCGAAGTTTTCTCGTGTTTCCCACTGCTAAAATGCATGAAATAACACTGTTATATTGCTGAACATGTTAGGAAATAGATTGAAAAAATCTGCCGATGGCTTCTACAATTCTTGATGGAAATCGCTTATTTCTCTAATGTTATTGTTTAAAGCGTATTTAAGTGCTTAAAATGATCAAAATAAGCATGAAAATCACTATTTTAATAACTGGATTTCGATCAGAGAACCACAGTAAATCACACAAAGTACAACTTATGCAATATGTCTGGAACGAATCTAAAGTAGAAAACCGAAGTTTTCTCGTGTTTCCCACTGCTAAAATGCATGAAATAACACTGTTATATTGCTGAACATGTTAGGAAATAGATTGAAACAAATCTGCCGATGGCTTCTACAATTCTTGATGGAAATCGCTTATTTCTCTAATGTTATTGTTTAAAGCGTATTTAAGTGCTTAAAATGATCAAAATAAGCATGAAAATCACTATTTTAATAACTGGATTTCGATCAGAGAACCACAGTAAATCACACAAAGTACAACTTATGCAATATGTCTGGAACGAATCTAAAGTAGAAAACCGAAGTTTTCTCGTGTTTCCCACTGCTAAAATGCATGAAATAACACTGTTATATTGCTGAACATGTTAGGAAATAGATTGAAACAAATCTGCCGATGGCTTCTACAATTCTTGATGGAAATCGCTTATTTCTCTAATGTTATTGTTTAAAGCGTATTTAAGTGCTTAAAATGATCAAAATAAGCATGAAAATCACTATTTTAATAACTGGATTTCGATCAGAGAACCACAGTAAATCACACAAAGTACAACTTATGCAATATGTCTGGAACGAATCTAAAGTAGAAAACCGAAGTTTTCTCGTGTTTCCCACTGCTAAAATGCATGAAATAACACTGTTATATTGCTGAACATGTTAGGAAATAGATTGAAACAAATCTGCCGATGGCTTCTACAATTCTTGATGGAAATCGCTTATTTCTCTAATGTTATTTGTTTAAAGCGTATTTAAGTGCTTAAAATGATCAAAATAAGCATGAAAATCACTATTTTAATAACTGGATTTCGATCAGAGAACCACAGTAAATCACACAAAGTACAACTTATGCAATATGTCTGGAACGAATCTAAAGTAGAAAACCGAAGTTTTCTCGTGTTTCCCACTGCTAAAATGCATGAAATAACACTGTTATATTGCTGAACATGTTAGGAAATAGATTGAAACAAATCTGCCGATGGCTTCTACAATTCTTGATGGAAATCGCTTATTTCTCTAATGTTATTGTTTAAAGCGTATTTAAGTGCTTAAAATGATCAAAATAAGCATGAAAATCACTATTTTAATAACTGGATTTCGATCAGAGAACCACAGTAAATCACAAAAGTACAACTTATGCAATATGTCTGGAACGAATCTAAAGTAGAAAACCGAAGTTTTCTCGTGTTTCCCACTGCTAAAATGCATGAAATAACACTGTTATATTGCTGAACATGTTAGGAAATAGATTGAAACAAATCTGCCGATGGCTTCTACAATTCTTGATGGAAATCGCTTATTTCTCTAATGTTATTGTTTAAAGCGTATTTAAGTGCTTAAAATGATCAAAATAAGCATGAAAATCACTATTTTAATAACTGGATTTCGATCAGAGAACCACAGTAAATCACACAAAGTACAACTTATGCAATATGTCTGGAACGAATCTAAAGTAGAAAACCGAAGTTTTCTCGTGTTTCCCACTGCTAAAATGCATGAAATAACACTGTTATATTGCTGAACATGTTAGGAAATAGATTGAAACAAATCTGCCGATGGCTTCTACAATTCTTGATGGAAATCGCTTATTTCTCTAATGTTATTGTTTAAAGCGTATTTAAGTGCTTAAAATGATCAAAATAAGCATGAAAATCACTATTTTAATAACTGGATTTCGATCAGAGAACCACAGTAAATCACACAAAGTACAACTTATGCAATATGTCTGGAACGAATAAAGTAGAAAACCGAAGTTTTCTCGTGTTTCCCACTGCTAAAATGCATGAAATAACACTGTTATATTGCTGAACATGTTAGGAAATAGATTGAAACAAATCTGCCGATGGCTTCTACAATTCTTGATGGAAATCGCTTATTTCTCTAATGTTATTGTTTAAAGCGTATTTAAGTGCTTAAATGATCAAAATAAGCATGAAAATCACTATTTTAATAACTGGATTTCGATCAGAGAACCACAGTAAATCACACAAAGTACAACTTATGCAATATGTCTGGAACGAATCTAAAGTAGAAAACCGAAGTTTTCTCGTGTTTCCCACTGCTAAAATGCATGAAATAACACTGTTATATTGCTGAACATGTTAGGAAATAGATTGAAACAAATCTGCCGATGGCTTCTACCAATTCTTGATGGAAATCGCTTATTT
>JACMZG010000313.1:0-16389 GCA_018340805.1 Microvelia longipes | reverse complement strand
CTTTAGATTCGTTCCAGACATATTGCATAAGTTGTACTTTGTGTGATTTACTGTGGTTCTCTGATCGAAATCCAGTTATTAAAATAGTGATTTTCATGCTTATTTTGATCATTTTAAGCACTTAAATACGCTTTAAACAATAACATTAGAGAAATAAGCGATTTCCATCAAGAATTGTAGAAGCCATCGGCAGATTTGTTTCAATCTATTTCCTAACATGTTCAGCAATATAACAGTGTTATTTCATGCATTTTAGCAGTGGGAAACACGAGAAAACTTCGGTTTTCTACTTTAGATTCGTTCCAGACATATTGCATAAGTTGTACTTTGTGTGATTTACTGTGGTTCTCTGATCGAAATCCAGTTATTAAAATAGTGATTTTCATGCTTATTTTGATCATTTTAAGCACTTAAATACGCTTTAAACAATAACATTAGAGAAATAAGCGATTTCCATCAAGAATTGTAGAAGCCATCGGCAGATTTGTTTCAATCTATTTCCTAACATGTTCAGCAATATAACAGTGTTATTTCATGCATTTTAGCAGTGGGAAACACGAGAAAACTTCGGTTTTCTACTTTAGATTCGTTCCAGACATATTGCATAAGTTGTACTTTGTGTGATTTACTGTGGTTCTCTGATCGAAATCCAGTTATTAAAATAGTGATTTTCATGCTTATTTTGATCATTTTAAGCACTTAAATACGCTTTAAACAATAACATTAGAGAAATAAGCGATTTCCATCAAGAATTGTAGAAGCCATCGGCAGATTTGTTTCAATCTATTTCCTAACATGTTCAGCAATATAACAGTGTTATTTCATGCATTTTAGCAGTGGGAAACACGAGAAAACTTCGGTTTTCTACTTTAGATTCGTTCCAGACATATTGCATAAGTTGTACTTTGTGTGATTTACTGTGGTTCTCTGATCGAAATCCAGTTATTAAAATAGTGATTTTCATGCTTATTTTGATCATTTTAAGCACTTAAATACGCTTTAAACAATAACATTAGAGAAATAAGCGATTTCCATCAAGAATTGTAGAAGCCATCGGCAGATTTGTTTCAATCTATTTCCTAACATGTTCAGCAATATAACAGTGTTATTTCATGCATTTTAGCAGTGGGAAACACGAGAAAACTTCGGTTTTCTACTTTAGATTCGTTCCAGACATATTGCATAAGTTGTACTTTGTGTGATTTACTGTGGTTCTCTGATCGAAATCCAGTTATTAAAATAGTGATTTTCATGCTTATTTTGATCATTTTAAGCACTTAAATACGCTTTAAACAATAACATTAGAGAAATAAGCGATTTCCATCAAGAATTGTAGAAGCCATCGGCAGATTTGTTTCAATCTATTTCCTAACATGTTCAGCAATATAACAGTGTTATTTCATGCATTTTAGCAGTGGGAAACACGAGAAAACTTCGGTTTTCTACTTTAGATTCGTTCCAGACATATTGCATAAGTTGTACTTTGTGTGATTTACTGTGGTTCTCTGATCGAAATCCAGTTATTAAAATAGTGATTTTCATGCTTATTTTGATCATTTTAAGCACTTAAATACGCTTTAAACAATAACATTAGAGAAATAAGCGATTTCCATCAAGAATTGTAGAAGCCATCGCAGATTTGTTTCAATCTATTTCCTAACATGTTCAGCAATATAACAGTGTTATTTCATGCATTTTAGCAGTGGGAAACACGAGAAAACTTCGGTTTTCTACTTTAGATTCGTTCCAGACATATTGCATAAGTTGTACTTTGTGTGATTTACTGTGGTTCTCTGATCGAAATCCAGTTATTAAAATAGTGATTTTCATGCTTATTTTGATCATTTTAAGCACTTAAATACGCTTTAAACAATAACATTAGAGAAATAAGCGATTTCCATCAAGAATTGTAGAAGCCATCGGCAGATTTGTTTCAATCTATTTCCTAACATGTTCAGCAATATAACAGTGTTATTTCATGCATTTTAGCAGTGGGAAACACGAGAAAACTTCGGTTTTCTACTTTAGATTCGTTCCAGACATATTGCATAAGTTGTACTTTGTGTGATTTACTGTGGTTCTCTGATCGAAATCCAGTTATTAAAATAGTGATTTTCATGCTTATTTTGATCATTTTAAGCACTTAAATACGCTTTAAACAATAACATTAGAGAAATAAGCGATTTCCATCAAGAATTGTAGAAGCCATCGGCAGATTTGTTTCAATCTATTTCCTAACATGTTCAGCAATATAACAGTGTTATTTCATGCATTTTAGCAGTGGGAAACACGAGAAAACTTCGGTTTTCTACTTTAGATTCGTTCCAGACATATTGCATAAGTTGTACTTTGTGTGATTTACTGTGGTTCTCTGATCGAAATCCAGTTATTAAAATAGTGATTTTCATGCTTATTTTGATCATTTTAAGCACTTAAATACGCTTTAAACAATAACATTAGAGAAATAAGCGATTTCCATCAAGAATTGTAGAAGCCATCGGCAGATTTGTTTCAATCTATTTCCTAACATGTTCAGCAATATAACAGTGTTATTTCATGCATTTTAGCAGTGGGAAACACGAGAAAACTTCGGTTTTCTACTTTAGATTCGTTCCAGACATATTGCATAAGTTGTACTTTGTGTGATTTACTGTGGTTCTCTGATCGAAATCCAGTTATTAAAATAGTGATTTTCATGCTTATTTTGATCATTTTAAGCACTTAAATACGCTTTAAACAATAACATTAGAGAAATAAGCGATTTCCATCAAGAATTGTAGAAGCCATCGGCAGATTTGTTTCAATCTATTTCCTAACATGTTCAGCAATATAACAGTGTTATTTCATGCATTTTAGCAGTGGGAAACACGAGAAAACTTCGGTTTTCTACTTTAGATTCGTTCCAGACATATTGCATAAGTTTGTACTTTACTGTGGTGATCGAATCCAGTTATTTATTGCATGCTTATTTTGATCATTTTACTAAATACGTGAGCGATTTCCATCAAGAATTGGAAGCATCGGCAGATTTGATCAGGTGTTATTTCATGCATTTAGCAGTGGGAAACACGAGAAAACTTCGGTTTTCTACTTTAGATTCGTTCCAGACATATTGCATAAGTTGTACTTTGTGTGATTTACTGTTTCTGATCGAAATCCAGTTATTAAAATAGTGATTTTCATGCTTATTTTGATCATTTTAAGCACTTAAATACGCTTTAAACAATAACATTAGAGAAATAAGCGATTTCCATCAAGAATTGTAGAAGCCATCGGCAGATTTGTTTCAATCTATTTCCTAACATGTTCAGCAATATAACAGTGTTATTTCATGCATTTTAGCAGTGGGAAACACGAGAAAACTTCGGTTTTCTACTTTAGATTCGTTCCAGACATATTGCATAAGTTGTACTTTGTGTGATTTACTGTGGTTCTCTGATCGAAATCCAGTTATTAAAATAGTGATTTTCATGCTTATTTTGATCATTTTAAGCACTTAAATACGCTTTAAACAATAACATTAGAGAAATAAGCGATTTCCATCAAGAATTGTAGAAGCCATCGGCAGATTTGTTTCAATCTATTTCCTAACATGTTCAGCAATATAACAGTGTTATTTCATGCATTTTAGCAGTGGGAAACACGAGAAAACTTCGGTTTTCTACTTTAGATTCGTTCCAGACATATTGCATAAGTTGTACTTTGTGTGATTTACTGTGGTTCTCTGATCGAAATCCAGTTATTAAAATAGTGATTTTCATGCTTATTTTGATCATTTTAAGCACTTAAATACGCTTTAAACAATAACATTAGAGAAATAAGCGATTTCCATCAAGAATTGTAGAAGCCATCGGCAGATTTGTTTCAATCTATTTCCTAACATGTTCAGCAATATAACAGTGTTATTTCATGCATTTTAGCAGTGGGAAACACGAGAAAACTTCGGTTTTCTACTTTAGATTCGTTCCAGACATATTGCATAAGTTGTACTTTGTGTGATTTACTGTGGTTCTCTGATCGAAATCCAGTTATTAAAATAGTGATTTTCATGCTTATTTTGATCATTTTAAGCACTTAAATACGCTTTAAACAATAACATTAGAGAAATAAGCGATTTCCATCAAGAATTGTAGAAGCCATCGGCAGATTTGTTTCAATCTATTTCCTAACATGTTCAGCAATATAACAGTGTTATTTCATGCATTTTAGCAGTGGGAAACACGAGAAAACTTCGGTTTTCTACTTTAGATTCGTTCCAGACATATTGCATAAGTTGTACTTTGTGTGATTTACTGTGGTTCTCTGATCGAAATCCAGTTATTAAAATAGTGATTTTCATGCTTATTTTGATCATTTTAAGCACTTAAATACGCTTTAAACAATAACATTAGAGAAATAAGCGATTTCCATCAAGAATTGTAGAAGCCATCGGCAGATTTGTTTCAATCTATTTCCTAACATGTTCAGCAATATAACAGTGTTATTTCATGCATTTTAGCAGTGGGAAACACGAGAAAACTTCGGTTTTCTACTTTAGATTCGTTCCAGACATATTGCATAAGTTGTACTTTGTGTGATTTACTGTGGTTCTCTGATCGAAATCCAGTTATTAAAATAGTGATTTTCATGCTTATTTTGATCATTTTAAGCACTTAAATACGCTTTAAACAATAACATTAGAGAAATAAGCGATTTCCATCAAGAATTGTAGAAGCCATCGGCAGATTTGTTTCAATCTATTTCCTAACATGTTCAGCAATATAACAGTGTTATTTCATGCATTTTAGCAGTGGGAAACACGAGAAAACTTCGGTTTTCTACTTTAGATTCGTTCCAGACATATTGCATAAGTTGTACTTTGTGTGATTTACTGTGGTTCTCTGATCGAAATCCAGTTATTAAAATAGTGATTTTCATGCTTATTTTGATCATTTTAAGCACTTAAATACGCTTTAAACAATAACATTAGAGAAATAAGCGATTTCCATCAAGAATTGTAGAAGCCATCGGCAGATTTGTTTCAATCTATTTCCTAACATGTTCAGCAATATAACAGTGTTATTTCATGCATTTTAGCAGTGGGAAACACGAGAAAACTTCGGTTTTCTACTTTAGATTCGTTCCAGACATATTGCATAAGTTGTACTTTGTGTGATTTACTGTGGTTCTCTGATCGAAATCCAGTTATTAAAATAGTGATTTTCATGCTTATTTTGATCATTTTAAGCACTTAAATACGCTTTAAACAATAACATTAGAGAAATAAGCGATTTCCATCAAGAATTGTAGAAGCCATCGGCAGATTTGTTTCAATCTATTTCCTAACATGTTCAGCATATAACAGTGTTTTTCATGCATTTTAGCAGTGGGAAACACGAGAAAACTTCGGTTTTCTACTTTAGATTCGTTCCAGACATATTGCATAAGTTGTACTTTTGTGATTTACTGTGGTTCTCTGATCGAAATCCAGTTATTAAAATAGTGATTTTCATGCTTATTTTGATCATTTTAAGCACTTAAATACGCTTTAAACAATAACATTAGAGAAATAAGCGATTTCCATCAAGAATTGTAGAAGCCATCGGCAGATTTGTTTCAATCTATTTCCTAACATGTTCAGCAATATAACAGTGTTATTTCATGCATTTTAGCAGTGGGAAACACGAGAAAACTTCGGTTTTCTACTTTAGATTCGTTCCAGACATATTGCATAAGTTGTACTTTGTGTGATTTACTGTGGTTCTCTGATCGAAATCCAGTTATTAAAATAGTGATTTTCATGCTTATTTTGATCATTTTAAGCACTTAAATACGCTTTAAACAATAACATTAGAGAAATAAGCGATTTCCATCAAGAATTGTAGAAGCCATCGGCAGATTTGTTTCAATCTATTTCCTAACATGTTCAGCAATATAACAGTGTTATTCATGCATTTTAGCAGTGGGAAACACGAGAAAACTTCGGTTTTCTACTTTAGATTCGTTCCAGACATATTGCATAAGTTGTACTTTGTGTGATTTACTGTGGTTCTCTGATCGAAATCCAGTTATTAAAATAGTGATTTTCATGCTTATTTTGATCATTTTAAGCACTTAAATACGCTTTAAACAATAACATTAGAGAAATAAGCGATTTCCATCAAGAATTGTAGAAGCCATCGGCAGATTTGTTTCAATCTATTTCCTAACATGTTCAGCAATATAACAGTGTTATTTCATGCATTTTAGCAGTGGGAAACACGAGAAAACTTCGGTTTTCTACTTTAGATTCGTTCCAGACATATTGCATAAGTTGTACTTTGTGTGATTTACTGTGGTTCTCTGATCGAAATCCAGTTATTAAAATAGTGATTTTCATGCTTATTTTGATCATTTTAAGCACTTAAATACGCTTTAAACAATAACATTAGAGAAATAAGCGATTTCCATCAAGAATTGTAGAAGCCATCGGCAGATTTGTTTCAATCTATTTCCTAACATGTTCAGCAATATAACAGTGTTATTTCATGCATTTTAGCAGTGGGAAACACGAGAAAACTTCGGTTTTCTACTTTAGATTCGTTCCAGACATATTGCATAAGTTGTACTTTGTGTGATTTACTGTGGTTCTCTGATCGAAATCCAGTTATTAAAATAGTGATTTTCATGCTTATTTTGATCATTTTAAGCACTTAAATACGCTTTAAACAATAACATTAGAGAAATAAGCGATTTCCATCAAGAATTGTAGAAGCCATCGGCAGATTTGTTTCAATCTATTTCCTAACATGTTCAGCAATATAACAGTGTTATTTCATGCATTTTAGCAGTGGGAAACACGAGAAAACTTCGGTTTTCTACTTTAGATTCGTTCCAGACATATTGCATAAGTTGTACTTTGTGTGATTTACTGTGGTTCTCTGATCGAAATCCAGTTATTAAAATAGTGATTTTCATGCTTATTTTGATCATTTTAAGCACTTAAATACGCTTTAAACAATAACATTAGAGAAATAAGCGATTTCCATCAAGAATTGTAGAAGCCATCGGCAGATTTGTTTCAATCTATTTCCTAACATGTTCAGCAATATAACAGTGTTATTTCATGCATTTTAGCAGTGGGAAACACGAGAAAACTTCGGTTTTCTACTTTAGATTCGTTCCAGACATATTGCATAAGTTGTACTTTGTGTGATTTACTGTGGTTCTCTGATCGAAATCCAGTTATTAAAATAGTGATTTTCATGCTTATTTTGATCATTTTAAGCACTTAAATACGCTTTAAACAATAACATTAGAGAAATAAGCGATTTCCATCAAGAATTGTAGAAGCCATCGGCAGATTTGTTTCAATCTATTTCCTAACATGTTCAGCAATATAACAGTGTTATTTCATGCATTTTAGCAGTGGGAAACACGAGAAAACTTCGGTTTTCTACTTTAGATTCGTTCCAGACATATTGCATAAGTTGTACTTTGTGTGATTTACTGTGGTTCTCTGATCGAAATCCAGTTATTAAAATAGTGATTTTCATGCTTATTTTGATCATTTTAAGCACTTAAATACGCTTTAAACAATAACATTAGAGAAATAAGCGATTTCCATCAAGAATTGTAGAAGCCATCGGCAGATTTGTTTCAATCTATTTCCTAACATGTTCAATATAACAGTGTTATTTCATGCATTTTAGCAGTGGGAAACACGAGAAAACTTCGGTTTTCTACTTTAGATTCGTTCCAGACATATTGCATAAGTTGTACTTTGTGTGATTTACTGTGGTTCTCTGATCGAAATCCAGTTATTAAAATAGTGATTTTCATGCTTATTTTGATCATTTTAAGCACTTAAATACGCTTTAAACAATAACATTAGAGAAATAAGCGATTTCCATCAAGAATTGTAGAAGCCATCGGCAGATTTGTTTCAATCTATTTCCTAACATGTTCAGCAATATAACAGTGTTATTTCATGCATTTTAGCAGTGGGAAACACGAGAAAACTTCGGTTTTCTACTTTAGATTCGTTCCAGACATATTGCATAAGTTGTACTTTGTGTGATTTACTGTGGTTCTCTGATCGAAATCCAGTTATTAAAATAGTGATTTTCATGCTTATTTTGATCATTTTAAGCACTTAAATACGCTTTAAACAATAACATTAGAGAAATAAGCGATTTCCATCAAGAATTGTAGAAGCCATCGGCAGATTTGTTTCAATCTATTTCCTAACATGTTCAGCAATATAACAGTGTTATTTCATGCATTTTAGCAGTGGGAAACACGAGAAAACTTCGGTTTTCTACTTTAGATTCGTTCCAGACATATTGCATAAGTTGTACTTTGTGTGATTTACTGTGGTTCTCTGATCGAAATCCAGTTATTAAAATAGTGATTTTCATGCTTATTTTGATCATTTTAAGCACTTAAATACGCTTTAAACAATAACATTAGAGAAATAAGCGATTTCCATCAAGAATTGTAGAAGCCATCGGCAGATTTGTTTCAATCTATTTCCTAACATGTTCAGCAAATATAACAGTGTTATTTCATGCATTTTAGCAGTGGGAAACACGAGAAAACTTCGGTTTTCTACTTTAGATTCGTTCCAGACATATTGCATAAGTTGTACTTTGTGTGATTTACTGTGGTTCTCTGATCGAAATCCAGTTATTAAAATAGTGATTTTCATGCTTATTTTGATCATTTTAAGCACTTAAATACGCTTTAAACAATAACATTAGAGAAATAAGCGATTCCATCAAGAATTGTAGAAGCCATCGGCAGATTTGTTTCAATCTATTTCCTAACATGTTCAGCAATATAACAGTGTTATTTCATGCATTTTAGCAGTGGGAAACACGAAAACTTCGGTTTTCTACTTTAGATTCGTTCCAGACATATTGCATAAGTTGTACTTTGTGTGATTTACTGTGGTTCTCTGATCGAAATCCAGTTATTAAAATAGTGATTTTCATGCTTATTTTGATCATTTTAAGCACTTAAATACGCTTTAAACAATAACATTAGAGAAATAAGCGATTTCCATCAAGAATTGTAGAAGCCATCGGCAGATTTGTTTCAATCTTTCCTAACATGTTCAGCAATATAACAGTGTTATTTCATGCATTTTAGCAGTGGGAAACACGAGAAAACTTCGGTTTTCTACTTTAGATTCGTTCCAGACATATTGCATAAGTTGTACTTTGTGTGATTTACTGTGGTTCTCTGATCGAAATCCAGTTATTAAAATAGTGATTTTCATGCTTATTTTGATCATTTTAAGCACTTAAATACGCTTTAAACAATAACATTAGAGAAATAAGCGATTTCCATCAAGAATTGTAGAAGCCATCGGCAGATTTGTTTCAATCTATTTCCTAACATGTTCAGCAATATAACAGTGTTATTTCATGCATTTTAGCAGTGGGAAACACGAGAAAACTTCGGTTTTCTACTTTAGATTCGTTCCAGACATATTGCATAAGTTGTACTTTGTGTGATTTACTGTGGTTCTCTGATCGAAATCCAGTTATTAAAATAGTGATTTTCATGCTTATTTTGATCATTTTAAGCACTTAAATACGCTTTAAACAATAACATTAGAGAAATAAGCGATTTCCATCAAGAATTGTAGAAGCCATCGGCAGATTTGTTTCAATCTATTTCCTAACATGTTCAGCAATATAACAGTGTTTTTCATGCATTTTAGCAGTGGGAAACACGAGAAAACTTCGGTTTTCTACTTTAGATTCGTTCCAGACATATTGCATAAGTTGTACTTTGTGTGATTTACTGTGGTTCTCTGATCGAAATCCAGTTATTAAAATAGTGATTTTCATGCTTATTTTGATCATTTTAAGCACTTAAATACGCTTTAAACAATAACATTAGAGAAATAAGCGATTTCCATCAAAGAATTGTAGAAGCCATCGGCAGATTTGTTTCAATCTATTTCCTAACATGTTCAGCAATATAACAGTGTTATTTCATGCATTTTAGCAGTGGGAAACACGAGAAAACTTCGGTTTTCTACTTTAGATTCGTTCCAGACATATTGCATAAGTTGTACTTTGTGTGATTTACTGTGGTTCTCTGATCGAAATCCAGTTATTAAAATAGTGATTTTCATGCTATTTTGATCATTTTAAGCACTTAAATACGCTTTAAACAATAACATTAGAGAAATAAGCGATTTCCATCAAGAATTGTAGAAGCCATCGGCAGATTTGTTTCAATCTTTCCTAACATGTTCAGCAATATAACAGTTATTTCATGCATTTTAGCAGTGGGAAACACGAGAAAACTTCGGTTTTCTACTTTAGATTCGTTCCAGACATATTGCATAAGTTGTACTTTGTGTGATTTACTGTGGTTCTCTGATCGAAATCCAGTTATTAAAATAGTGATTTTCATGCTTATTTTGATCATTTTAAGCACTTAAATACGCTTTAAACAATAACATTAGAGAAATAAGCGATTTCCATCAAGAATTGTAGAAGCCATCGGCAGATTTGTTTCAATCTATTTCCTAACATGTTCAGCAATATAACAGTGTTATTTCATGCATTTTAGCAGTGGGAAACACGAGAAAACTTCGGTTTTCTACTTTAGATTCGTTCCAGACATATTGCATAAGTTGTACTTTGTGTGATTTACTGTGGTTCTCTGATCGAAATCCAGTTATTAAAATAGTGATTTTCATGCTTATTTTGATCATTTTAAGCACTTAAATACGCTTTAAACAATAACATTAGAGAAATAAGCGATTTCCATCAAGAATTGTAGAAGCCATCGGCAGATTTGTTTCAATCTATTTCCTAACATGTTCAGCAATATAACAGTGTTATTTCATGCATTTTAGCAGTGGGAAACACGAGAAAACTTCGGTTTTCTACTTTAGATTCGTTCCAGACATATTGCATAAGTTGTACTTTGTGTGATTTACTGTGGTTCTCTGATCGAAATCCAGTTATTAAAATAGTGATTTTCATGCTTATTTTGATCATTTTAAGCACTTAAATACGCTTTAAACAATAACATTAGAGAAATAAGCGATTTCCATCAAGAATTGTAGAAGCCATCGGCAGATTTGTTTCAATCTATTTCCTAACATGTTCAGCAATATAACAGTGTTATTTCATGCATTTTAGCAGTGGGAAACACGAGAAAACTTCGGTTTTCTACTTTAGATTCGTTCCAGACATATTGCATAAGTTGTACTTTGTGTGATTTACTGTGGTTCTCTGATCGAAATCCAGTTATTAAAATAGTGATTTTCATGCTTATTTTGATCATTTTAAGCACTTAAATACGCTTTAAACAATAACATTAGAGAAATAAGCGATTTCCATCAAGAATTGTAGAAGCCATCGGCAGATTTGTTTCAATCTATTTCCTAACATGTTCAGCAATATAACAGTGTTATTTCATGCATTTTAGCAGTGGGAAACACGAGAAAACTTCGGTTTTCTACTTTAGATTCGTTCCAGACATATTGCATAAGTTGTACTTTGTGTGATTTACTGTGGTTCTCTGATCGAAATCCAGTTATTAAAATAGTGATTTTCATGCTTATTTTGATCATTTTAAGCACTTAAATACGCTTTAAACAATAACATTAGAGAAATAAGCGATTTCCATCAAGAATTGTAGAAGCCATCGGCAGATTTGTTTCAATCTATTTCCTAACATGTTCAGCAATATAACAGTGTTATTTCATGCATTTTAGCAGTGGGAAACACGAGAAAACTTCGGTTTTCTACTTTAGATTCGTTCCAGACATATTGCATAAGTTGTACTTTGTGTGATTTACTGTGGTTCTCTGATCGAAATCCAGTTATTAAAATAGTGATTTTCATGCTTATTTTGATCATTTTAAGCACTTAAATACGCTTTAAACAATAACATTAGAGAAATAAGCGATTTCCATCAAGAATTGTAGAAGCCATCGGCAGATTTGTTTCAATCTATTTCCTAACATGTTCAGCAATATAACAGTGTTATTTCATGCATTTTAGCAGTGGGAAACACGAGAAAACTTCGGTTTTCTACTTTAGATTCGTTCCAGACATATTGCATAAGTTGTACTTTGTGTGATTTACTGTGGTTCTCTGATCGAAATCCAGTTATTAAAATAGTGATTTTCATGCTTATTTTGATCATTTTAAGCACTTAAATACGCTTTAAACAATAACATTAGAGAAATAAGCGATTTCCATCAAGAATTGTAGAAGCCATCGGCAGATTTGTTTCAATCTATTTCCTAACATGTTCAGCAATATAACAGTGTTATTTCATGCATTTTAGCAGTGGGAAACACGAGAAAACTTCGGTTTTCTACTTTAGATTCGTTCCAGACATATTGCATAAGTTGTACTTTGTGTGATTTACTGTGGTTCTCTGATCGAAATCCAGTTATTAAAATAGTGATTTTCATGCTTATTTTGATCATTTTAAGCACTTAAATACGCTTTAAACAATAACATTAGAGAAATAAGCGATTTCCATCAAGAATTGTAGAAGCCATCGGCAGATTTGTTTCAATCTATTTCCTAACATGTTCAGCAATATAACAGTGTTATTTCATGCATTTTAGCAGTGGGAAACACGAGAAAACTTCGGTTTTCTACTTTAGATTCGTTCCAGACATATTGCATAAGTTGTACTTTGTGTGATTTACTGTGGTTCTCTGATCGAAATCCAGTTATTAAAATAGTGATTTTCATGCTTATTTTGATCATTTTAAGCACTTAAATACGCTTTAAACAATAACATTAGAGAAATAAGCGATTTCCATCAAGAATTGTAGAAGCCATCGGCAGATTTGTTTCAATCTATTTCCTAACATGTTCAGCAATATAACAGTGTTATTTCATGCATTTAGCAGTGGGAAACACGAGAAAACTTCGGTTTTCTACTTTAGATTCGTTCCAGACATATTGCATAAGTTGTACTTTGTGTGATTTACTGTGGTTCTCTGATCGAAATCCAGTTATTAAAATAGTGATTTTCATGCTTATTTTGATCATTTTAAGCACTTAAATACGCTTTAAACAATAACATTAGAGAAATAAGCGATTTCCATCAAGAATTGTAGAAGCCATCGGCAGATTTGTTTCAATCTATTTCCTAACATGTTCAGCAATATAACAGTGTTATTTCATGCATTTTAGCAGTGGGAAACACGAGAAAACTTCGGTTTTCTACTTTAGATTCGTTCCAGACATATTGCATAAGTTGTACTTTGTGTGATTTACTGTGGTTCTCTGATCGAAATCCAGTTATTAAAATAGTGATTTTCATGCTTATTTTGATCATTTTAAGCACTTAAATACGCTTTAAACAATAACATTAGAGAAATAAGCGATTTCCATCAAGAATGTAGAAGCCATCGGCAGATTTGTTTCAATCTATTTCCTAACATGTTCAGCAATATAACAGTGTTATTTCATGCATTTTAGCAGTGGGAAACACGAGAAAACTTCGGTTTTCTACTTTAGATTCGTTCCAGACATATTGCATAAGTTGTACTTTGTGTGATTTACTGTGGTTCTCTGATCGAAATCCAGTTATTAAAATAGTGATTTTCATGCTTATTTTGATCATTTTAAGCACTTAAATACGCTTTAAACAATAACATTAGAGAAATAAGCGATTTCCATCAAGAATTGTAGAAGCCATCGGCAGATTTGTTTCAATCTATTTCCTAACATGTTCAGCAATATAACAGTGTTATTTCATGCATTTTAGCAGTGGAAACACGAGAAAACTTCGGTTTCTACTTTAGATTCGTTCCAGACATATTGCATAAGTTGTACTTTGTGTGATTTACTGTGGTTCTCTGATCGAAATCCAGTTATTAAAATAGTGATTTTCATGCTTATTTTGATCATTTTAAGCACTTAAATACGCTTTAAACAATAACATTAGAGAAATAAGCGATTTCCATCAAGAATGTAGAAGCCATCGGCAGATTTGTTTCAATCTATTTCCTAAACATGTTCAGCAATATAACAGTGTTATTTCATGCATTTTAGCAGTGGGAAACACGAGAAAACTTCGGTTTTCTACTTTAGATTCGTTCCAGACATATTGCATAAGTTGTACTTTGTGATTTACTGTGGTTCTCTGATCGAAATCCAGTTATTAAAATAGTGATTTTCATGCTTATTTTGATCATTTTAAGCACTTAAATACGCTTTAAACAATAACATTAGAGAAATAAGCGATTTCCATCAAGAATTGTAGAAGCCATCGGCAGATTTGTTTCAATCTATTTCCTAACATGTTCAGCAATATAACAGTGTTATTTCATGCATTTTAGCAGTGGGAAACACGAGAAAACTTCGGTTTTCTACTTTAGATTCGTTCCAGACATATTGCATAAGTTGTACTTTGTGTGATTTACTGTGGTTCTCTGATCGAAATCCAGTTATTAAAATAGTGATTTTCATGCTTATTTTTGATCATTTTAAGCACTTAAATACGCTTTAAACAATAACATTAGAGAAATAAGCGATTTCCATCAAGAATTGTAGAAGCCATCGGCAGATTTGTTTCAATCTATTTCCTAACATGTTCAGCAATATAACAGTGTTATTTCATGCATTTTAGCAGTGGGAAACACGAGAAAACTTCGGTTTTCTACTTTAGATTCGTTCCAGACATATTGCATAAGTTGTACTTTGTGTGATTTACTGTGGTTCTCTGATCGAAATCCAGTTATTAAAATAGTGATTTTCATGCTTATTTTGATCATTTTAAGCACTTAAATACGCTTTAAACAATAACATTAGAGAAATAAGCGATTTCCATCAAGATTGTAGAAGCCATCGGCAGATTTGTTTCAATCTATTTCCTAACATGTTCAGCAATATAACAGTGTTATTTCATGCATTTTAGCAGTGGGAAACACGAGAAAACTTCGGTTTTCTACTTTAGATTCGTTCCAGACATATTGCATAAGTTTACTTTGTGTGATTTACTGTGGTTCTCTGATCGAAATCCAGTTATTAAAATAGTGATTTCATGCTTATTTTGATCATTTTAAGCACTTAAATACGCTTTAAACAATAACATTAGAGAAATAAGCGATTTCCATCAAGAATTGTAGAAGCCATCGGCAGATTTGTTTCAATCTATTTCCTAACATGTTCAGCAATATAACAGTGTTATTTCATGCATTTTAGCAGTGGGAAACACGAGAAAACTTCGGTTTTCTACTTTAGATTCGTTCCAGACATATTGCATAAGTTGTACTTTGTGTGATTTACTGTGGTTCTCTGATCGAAATCCAGTTATTAAAATAGTGATTTTCATGCTTATTTTGATCATTTTAAGCACTTAAATACGCTTTAAACAATAACATTAGAAAATAAGCGATTTCCATCAAGAATTGTAGAAGCCATCGGCAGATTTGTTTCAATCTATTTCCTAACATGTTCAGCAATATAACAGTGTTATTTCATGCATTTTAGCAGTGGAAACACGAGAAAACTTCGGTTTTCTACTTTAGATTCGTTCCAGACATATTGCATAAGTTGTACTTTGTGTGATTTACTGTGGTTCTCTGATCGAAATCCAGTTATTAAAAAGTGATTTTCATGCTTATTTTGATCATTTTAAGCACTTAAATACGCTTTAAACAATAACATTAGAGAAATAAGCGATTTCCATCAAGAATTGTAGAAGCCATCGGCAGATTTGTTTCAATCTATTTCCTAACATGTTCAGCAATATATAACAGTGTTATTTCATGCATTTTAGCAGTGGGAAACACGGAGAAAACTTCGGTTTTCTACTTTAGATTCGTTCCAGACATATTGCATAAGTTGTACTTTGTGTGATTTACTGTGGTTCTCTGATCGAAATCCAGTTATTAAAATAGTGATTTTCATGCTTATTTTGATCATTTAAGCACTTAAATACGCTTTAAACAATAACATTAGAGAAATAAGCGATTTCCATCAAGAATTGTAGAAGCCATCGGCAGATTTGTTTCAATCTATTTCCTAACATGTTCAGCAATATAACAGTGTTATTTCATGCATTTTAGCAGTGGGAAACACGAGAAAACTTCGGTTTTCTACTTTAGATTCGTTCCAGACATATTGCATAAGTTGTACTTTGTGTGATTTACTGTGGTTCTCTGATCGAAATCCAGTTATTAAAATTAGTGATTTTCATGCTTATTTTGATCATTTTAAGCACTTAAATACGCTTTAAACAATAACATTAGAGAAATAAGCGATTTCCATCAAGAATTGTAGAAGCCATCGGCAGATTTGTTTCAATCTTTCCTAACATGTTCAGCAATATAACAGTGTTATTTCATGCATTTTAGCAGTGGGAAACACGAGAAAACTTCGGTTTTCTACTTTAGATTCGTTCCAGACATATTGCATAAGTTGT
>JACMZG010000312.1:38226-49123 GCA_018340805.1 Microvelia longipes | reverse complement strand
GTTTAAATTTGAAAGTTTTCCAAAAATAAAATGATAGTAATTTAAATGTTTCAAATTAACGTATATTTTTGTTTTCAATTGATTATGCAACTAAGCCCCTATAGCTCAGGGGTAGAGCACTGGTCTCGTAAACCAGGGGTCGAGAGTTCAATTCTCTCTGGGGGCATATATATTTTTTCAACATTTTCCATAACATCAACATTAATGGAAACATTTTCATATCAAACATCAATTTTCCAATCCGTCACAAATTTCAAACATTTTATCCAAACATTTATTTAAAAAATTGGTTTTATACTTGTCAAGTAATTCTTGTTACTATTATCTTTGTATACGGTTAAATATATTGTATTTTCATATCATTATCAATCTATAAATAAAAATTTTCATTTTGTCAAATTAATTTTATTTCTGTTGTCGATATTAAAAATATTGTTGTTTCATCAAATTAAATTCAAAATATATTTATTATAATCATGTAAATTAATAGATTTTTATTTATAAATAAAATCTTTTCTTGTCGTCTTTAAAAGGAGAATTAAAATTTTGATGAAACAAATTATTGAAAGTCATGAAAATAAATGTAAATTACGATTAATTTTATGTGATGTTTAAAGAATTTTAAATTGTAAAATTTTCATGGCCCTATAGCTCAGGGTAGAGCACTGGTCTTGTAAACCAGGGGTCGAGAGTTCAAATCTCTCTGGGGGCATTTATTTTTTTTATTTGAAATTTTTCATGTCAATCTGTGCTTTTGAAAGATTTTCTTATTAATTTGTTTAAATTTGAAAAGTTTTCCAAAAATAAAAATGATAGTAATTTAAATGTTTCAAATTAACGTATATTTTTGTTTTCAATTGATTATGCAACTAAGCCCCTATAGCTCAGGGGTAGAGCACTGGTCTCGTAAACCAGGGGTCGAGAGTTCAATTCTCTCTGGGGCATATATATTTTTTTCAACATTTTCCATAACATCAACATTAATGGAAACATTTTCATATCAAGAACATCAATTTTCCAATCCGTCACAAATTTCAAACATTTTATCCAAACATTTATTTAAAAAATTGGTTTTATACTTGTCAAGTAATTCTTGTTACTATTATCTTTGTATACGGTTAAATATATTGTATTTTCATATCATTATCAATCTATAATAAAAATTTTCATTTTGTCAAATTAATTTTATTTCTGTTGTCGATATTAAAAATATTGTTGTTTCATCAAATTAAATTCAAAATATATTTATTTATAATCATGTAAATTAATAGATTTTTATTTATAAATAAAATCTTTTCTTGTCGTCTTTAAAAGGAGAATTAAAATTTTGATGAAACAAATTATTGAAAGTCATGAAAATAAATGTAAATTACGATTAATTTTATGTGATGTTTAAAGAATTTTAAATTGTAAAATTTTCATGGCCCTATAGCTCAGGGTAGAGCACTGGTCTTGTAAACCAGGGGTCGAGAGTTCAAATCTCTCTGGGGGCATTTATTTTTTTATTTGAAATTTTTCATGTCAATCTGTGCTTTTGAAAGATTTTCTTATTAATTTGTTTAAATTTGAAAAGTTTTCCAAAAATAAAATGATAGTAATTTAAATGTTTCAAATTAACGTATATTTTTGTTTTCAATTGATTATGCAACTAAGCCCCTATAGCTCAGGGGTAGAGCACTGGTCTCGTAAACCAGGGGTCGAGAGTTCAATTCTCTCTGGGGCATATATATTTTTTTCAACATTTTCCATAACATCAACATTAATGGAAACATTTTCATATCAAGAACATCAATTTTCCAATCCGTCACAAATTTCAAACATTTTATCCAAACATTTATTTAAAAAATTGGTTTTATACTTGTCAAGTAATTCTTGTTACTATTATCTTTGTATACGGTTAAATATATTGTATTTTCATATCATTATCAATCTATAAATAAAAATTTTCATTTTGTCAAATTAATTTTATTTCTGTTGTCGATATTAAAAATATTGTTGTTTCATCAAATTAAATTCAAAATATATTTATTTATAATCATGTAAATTAATAGATTTTTATTATAAATAAAATCTTTTCTTGTCGTCTTTAAAAGGAGAATTAAAATTTTGATGAAACAAATTATTGAAAGTCATGAAAATAAATGTAAATTACGATTAATTTTATGTGATGTTTAAAGAATTTTAAATTGTAAAATTTTCATGGCCCCTATAGCTCAGGGGTAGAGCACTGGTCTTGTAAACCAGGGGTCGAGAGTTCAAATCTCTCTGGGGGCATTTATTTTTTTTATTTGAAATTTTTCATGTCAATCTGTGCTTTTGAAAGATTTTCTTATTAATTTGTTTAAATTTGAAAAGTTTTCCAAAAATAAAATGATAGTAATTTAAATGTTTCAAATTAACGTATATTTTTGTTTTCAATTGATTATGCAACTAAGCCCCTATAGCTCAGGGGTAGAGCACTGGTCTCGTAAACCAGGGGTCGAGAGTTCAATTCTCTCTGGGGGCATATATATTTTTTTCAACATTTTCCATAACATCAACATTAATGGAAACATTTTCATATCAAGAACATCAATTTTCCAATCCGTCACAAATTTCAAACATTTTATCCAAACATTTATTTAAAAAATTGGTTTTATACTTGTCAAGTAATTCTTGTTACTATTATCTTTGTATACGGTTAAATATATTGTATTTTCATATCATTATCAATCTATAAATAAAAATTTTCATTTTGTCAAATTAATTTTATTTCTGTTGTCGATATTAAAAATATTGTTGTTTCATCAAATTAAATTCAAAATATATTTATTTATAATCATGTAAATTAATAGATTTTTTATTTATAAATAAAATCTTTTCTTGTCGTCTTTAAAAGGAGAATTAAAATTTTGATGAAACAAATTATTGAAAGTCATGAAAATAAATGTAAATTACGATTAATTTTATGTGATGTTTAAAGAATTTTAAATTGTAAAATTTTCATGGCCCTATAGCTCAGGGGTAGAGCACTGGTCTTGTAAACCAGGGGTCGAGAGTTCAAATCTCTCTGGGGGCATTTATTT
This sequence comes from Microvelia longipes, assembly GCA_018340805.1. NCBI lineage: Eukaryota > Metazoa > Arthropoda > Insecta > Hemiptera > Veliidae > Microvelia > Microvelia longipes. The sequence goes on along the minus strand of JACMZG010000312.1, from coordinate 46,058 downwards.
TTTTTTATTTGAAATTTTTCATGTCAATCTGTGCTTTTGAAAGATTTTCTTATTAATTTGTTTAAATTTGAAAAGTTTTCCAAAAATAAAATGATAGTAATTTAAATGTTTCAAATTAACGTATATTTTGTTTTCAATTGATTATGCAACTAAGCCCTATAGCTCAGGGGTAGAGCACTGGTCTCGTAAACCAGGGGTCGAGAGTTCAATTCTCTCTGGGGGCATATATATTTTTTTTCAACATTTTCCATAACATCAACATTAATGGAAACATTTTCATATCAAGAACATCAATTTTCCAATCCGTCACAAATTTCAAACATTTTATCCAAACATTTATTTAAAAAATTGGTTTTATACTTGTCAAGTAATTCTTGTTACTATTATCTTTGTATACGGTTAAATATATTGTATTTTCATATCATTATCAATCTATAAATAAAAATTTTCATTTTGTCAAATTAATTTTATTTTCTGTTGTCGATATTAAAAATATTGTTGTTTCATCAAATTAAATTCAAAATATATTTATTTATAATCATGTAAATTAATAGATTTTTATTTATAAATAAAATCTTTTCTTGTCGTCTTTAAAAGGAGAATTAAAATTTTGATGAAACAAATTATTGAAAGTCATGAAAATAAATGTAAATTACGATTAATTTTATGTGATGTTTAAAGAATTTTAAATTGTAAAATTTTCATGGCCCCTATAGCTCAGGGGTAGAGCACTGGTCTTGTAAACCAGGGGTCGAGAGTTCAAATCTCTCTGGGGGCATTTATTTTTTTTATTTGAAATTTTTCATGTCAATCTGTGCTTTTGAAAGATTTTCTTATTAATTTGTTTAAATTTGAAAAGTTTTCCAAAAATAAAATGATAGTAATTTAAATGTTTCAAATTAACGTATATTTTTGTTTTCAATTGATTATGCAACTAAGCCCCTATAGCTCAGGGGTAGAGCACTGGTCTCGTAAACCAGGGGTCGAGAGTTCAATTCTCTCTGGGGGCATATATATTTTTTCAACATTTTCCATAACATCAACATTAATGGAAACATTTTCATATCAAGAACATCAATTTTCCAATCCGTCACAAATTTCAAACATTTTATCCAAACATTTATTTAAAAAATTGGTTTTATACTTGTCAAGTAATTCTTGTTACTATTATCTTTGTATACGGTTAAATATATTGTATTTTCATATCATTATCAATCTATAAATAAAAATTTTCATTTTGTCAAATTAATTTTATTTCTGTTGTCGATATTAAAAATATTGTTGTTTCATCAAATTAAATTCAAAATATATTTATTTATAATCATGTAAATTAATAGATTTTTATTTATAAATAAAAATCTTTTCTTGTCGTCTTTAAAAGGAGAATTAAAATTTTGATGAAACAAATTATTGAAAGTCATGAAAATAAATGTAAATTACGATTAATTTTATGTGATGTTTAAAGAATTTTAAATTGTAAAATTTTCATGGCCCCTATAGCTCAGGGGTAGAGCACTGGTCTTGTAAACCAGGGGTCGAGAGTTCAAATCTCTCTGGGGGCATTTATTTTTTTTATTTGAAATTTTTCATGTCAATCTGTGCTTTTGAAAGATTTTCTTATTAATTTGTTTAAATTTGAAAAGTTTTCCAAAAATAAAATGATAGTAATTTAAATGTTTCAAATTAACGTATATTTTTTTTCAATTGATTATGCAACTAAGCCCCTATAGCTCAGGGGTAGAGCACTGGTCTCGTAAACCAGGGGTCGAGAGTTCAATTCTCTCTGGGGGCATATATATTTTTTTCAACATTTTCCATAACATCAACATTAATGGAAACATTTTCATATCAAGAACATCAATTTTCCAATCCGTCACAAATTTCAAACATTTTATCCAAACATTTATTTAAAAAATTGGTTTTATACTTGTCAAGTAATTCTTGTTACTATTATCTTTGTATACGGTTAAATATATTGTATTTTCATATCATTATCAATCTATAAATAAAAATTTTCATTTTGTCAAATTAATTTTATTTCTGTTGTCGATATTAAAAATATTGTTGTTTCATCAAATTAAATTCAAAATATATTTATTTATAATCATGTAAATTAATAGATTTTTATTTATAAATAAAATCTTTTCTTGTCGTCTTTAAAAGGAGAATTAAAATTTTGATGAAACAAATTATTGAAAGTCATGAAAATAAATGTAAATTACGATTAATTTTATGTGATGTTTAAAGAATTTTAAATTGTAAAATTTTCATGGCCCCTATAGCTCAGGGGTAGAGCACTGGTCTTGTAAACCAGGGGTCGAGAGTTCAAATCTCTCTGGGGGCATTTATTTTTTTTATTTGAAATTTTCATGTCAATCTGTGCTTTTGAAAGATTTTCTTATTAATTTGTTTAAATTTGAAAAGTTTTCCAAAAATAAAATGATAGTAATTTAAATGTTTCAAATTAACGTATATTTTTGTTTTCAATTGATTATGCAACTAAGCCCCTATAGCTCAGGGGTAGAGCACTGGTCTCGTAAACCAGGGGTCGAGAGTTCAATTCTCTCTGGGGGCATATATATTTTTTTCAACATTTTCCATAACATCAACATTAATGGAAACATTTTCATATCAAGAACATCAATTTTCCAATCCGTCACAAATTTCAAACATTTTATCCAAACATTTATTTAAAAAATTGGTTTTATACTTGTCAAGTAATTCTTGTTACTATTATCTTTGTATACGGTTAAATATATTGTATTTTCATATCATTATCAATCTATAAATAAAAATTTTCATTTTGTCAAATTAATTTTATTTCTGTTGTCGATATTAAAAATATTGTTGTTTCATCAAATTAAATTCAAAATATATTTATTTATAATCATGTAAATTAATAGATTTTTATTTATAAATAAAATCTTTTCTTGTCGTCTTTAAAAGGAGAATTAAAATTTTGATGAAACAAATTATTGAAAGTCATGAAAAATAAATGTAAATTACGATTAATTTTATGTGATGTTTAAAGAATTTTAAATTGTAAAATTTTCATGGCCCCTATAGCTCAGGGTAGAGCACTGGTCTTGTAAACCAGGGGTCGAGAGTTCAAATCTCTCTGGGGGCATTTATTTTTTTATTTGAAATTTTTCATGTCAATCTGTGCTTTTGAAAGATTTTCTTATTAATTTGTTTAAATTTGAAAAGTTTTCCAAAAATAAATGATAGTAATTTAAATGTTTCAAATTAACGTATATTTTTGTTTTCAATTGATTATGCAACTAAGCCCCTATAGCTCAGGGGTAGAGCACTGGTCTCGTAAACCAGGGGTCGAGAGTTCAATTCTCTCTGGGGGCATATATATTTTTTTCAACATTTTCCATAACATCAACATTAATGGAAACATTTTCATATCAAGAACATCAATTTTCCAATCCGTCACAAATTTCAAACATTTTATCCAAACATTTATTTAAAAAATTGGTTTTATACTTGTCAAGTAATTCTTGTTACTATTATCTTTGTATACGGTTAAATATATTGTATTTTCATATCATTATCAATCTATAAATAAAAATTTTCATTTTGTCAAATTAATTTTATTTCTGTTGTCGATATTAAAAATATTGTTGTTTCATCAAATTAAATTCAAAATATATTTATTTATAATCATGTAAATTAATAGATTTTTATTTATAAATAAAATCTTTTCTTGTCGTCTTTAAAAGGAGAATTAAAATTTTGATGAAACAAATTATTGAAAGTCATGAAAATAAATGTAAATTACGATTAATTTTATGTGATGTTTAAAGAATTTTAAATTGTAAAATTTTCATGGCCCCTATAGCTCAGGGGTAGAGCACTGGTCTTGTAAACCAGGGGTCGAGAGTTCAAATCTCTCTGGGGGCATTTATTTTTTTATTTGAAATTTTTCATGTCAATCTGTGCTTTTGAAAGATTTTCTTATTAATTTGTTTAAATTTGAAAAGTTTTCCAAAAATAAAATGATAGTAATTTAAATGTTTCAAATTAACGTATATTTTTGTTTTCAATTGATTATGCAACTAAGCCCCTATAGCTCAGGGTAGAGCACTGGTCTCGTAAACCAGGGGTCGAGAGTTCAATTCTCTCTGGGGGCATATATATTTTTTTCAACATTTTCCATAACATCAACATTAATGGAAACATTTTCATATCAAGAACATCAATTTTCCAATCCGTCACAAATTTCAAACATTTTATCCAAACATTTATTTAAAAAATTGGTTTTATACTTGTCAAGTAATTCTTGTTACTATTATCTTTGTATACGGTTAAATATATTGTATTTTCATATCATTATCAATCTATAAATAAAAATTTTCATTTTGTCAAATTAATTTTATTTCTGTTGTCGATATTAAAAATATTGTTGTTTCATCAAATTAAATTCAAAATATTTTATTTATAATCATGTAAATTAATAGATTTTTATTTATAAATAAAATCTTTTCTTGTCGTCTTTAAAAGGAGAATTAAAATTTTGATGAAACAAATTATTGAAAGTCATGAAAATAAATGTAAATTACGATTAATTTTATGTGATGTTTAAAGAATTTTAAATTGTAAAATTTTCAAGCTCAGGGTTCTGTGCTTTTGAAAGATTTTCTTATTAATTTGTTTAAATTTGAAAAGTTTTCCAAAAATAAAATGATAGTAATTTAAATGTTTCAAATTAACGTATATTTTTTTTTCAATTGATTATGCAACTAAGCCCCTATAGCTCAGGGGTAGAGCACTGGTCTCGTAAACCAGGGGTCGAGAGTTCAATTCTCTCTGGGGGCATATATATTTTTTTCAACATTTTCCATAACATCAACATTAATGGAAACATTTTCATATCAAGAACATCAATTTTCCAATCCGTCACAAATTTCAAACATTTTATCCAAACATTTATTTAAAAAATTGGTTTTATACTTGTCAAGTAATTTTGTTACTATTATCTTTGTATACGGTTAAATATATTGTATTTTCATATCATTATCAATCTATAAATAAAAATTTTCATTTTGTCAAATTAATTTTATTTCTGTTGTCGATATTAAAAATATTGTTGTTTCATCAAATTAAATTCAAAATATATTTATTTATAATCATGTAAATTAATAGATTTTTATTTATAAATAAATCTTTTCTTGTCGTCTTTAAAAGGAGAATTAAAATTTTGATGAAACAAATTATTGAAAGTCATGAAAATAAATGTAAATTACGATTAATTTTATGTGATGTTTAAAGAATTTTAAATTGTAAAATTTTCATGGCCCCTATAGCTCAGGGGTAGAGCACTGGTCTTGTAAACCAGGGGTCGAGAGTTCAAATCTCTCTGGGGGCATTTATTTTTTTTATTTGAAATTTTTCATGTCAATCTGTGCTTTTGAAAGATTTTCTTATTAATTTGTTTAAATTTGAAAAGTTTTCCAAAAATAAAATGATAGTAATTTAAATGTTTCAAATTAACGTATATTTTTGTTTTCAATTGATTATGCAACTAAGCCCCTATAGCTCAGGGGTAGAGCACTGGTCTCGTAAACCAGGGGTCGAGAGTTCAATTCTCTCTGGGGCATATATATTTTTTTTCAACATTTTCCATAACATCAACATTAATGGAAACATTTTCATATCAAGAACATCAATTTTCCAATCCGTCACAAATTTCAAACATTTTATCCAAACATTTATTTAAAAAATTGGTTTTATACTTGTCAAGTAATTCTTGTTACTATTATCTTTGTATACGGTTAAATATATTGTATTTTCATATCATTATCAATCTATAAATAAAAATTTTCATTTTGTCAAATTAATTTTATTTCTGTTGTCGATATTAAAAATATTGTTGTTTCATCAAATTAAATTCAAAAATATTTTATTTATAATCATGTAAATTAATAGATTTTTATTTATAAATAAAATCTTTTCTTGTCGTCTTTAAAAGGAGAATTAAAATTTTGATGAAACAAATTATTGAAAGTCATGAAAATAAATGTAAATTACGATTAATTTTATGTGATGTTTAAAGAATTTTAAATTGTAAAATTTTCATGGCCCCTATAGCTCAGGGGTAGAGCACTGGTCTTGTAAACCAGGGGTCGAGAGTTCAAATCTCTCTGGGGGCATTTATTTTTTTTATTTGAAATTTTTCATGTCAATCTGTGCTTTTGAAAGATTTTCTTATTAATTTGTTTAAATTTGAAAAGTTTTCCAAAAATAAAATGATAGTAATTTAAATGTTTCAAATTAACGTATATTTTTGTTTTCAATTGATTATGCAACTAAGCCCCTATAGCTCAGGGTAGAGCACTGGTCTCGTAAACCAGGGGTCGAGAGTTCAATTCTCTCTGGGGGCATATATATTTTTTTCAACATTTTCCATAACATCAACATTAATGGAAACATTTTCATATCAAGAACATCAATTTTCCAATCCGTCACAAATTTCAAACATTTTATCCAAACATTTATTTAAAAAATTGGTTTTATACTTGTCAAGTAATTCTTGTTACTATTATCTTTGTATACGGTTAAATATATTGTATTTTCATATCATTATCAATCTATAAATAAAATTTTCATTTTGTCAAATTAATTTTATTTCTGTTGTCGATATTAAAAATATTGTTGTTTCATCAAATTAAATTCAAAATATATTTATTTATAATCATGTAAATTAATAGATTTTTATTTATAAATAAAATCTTTTCTTGTCGTCTTTAAAAGGAGAATTAAAATTTTGATGAAACAAATTATTGAAAGTCATGAAAATAAATGTAAATTACGATTAATTTTATGTGATGTTTAAAGAATTTTAAATTGTAAAATTTTCATGGCCCCTATAGCTCAGGGGTAGAGCACTGGTCTTGTAAACCAGGGGTCGAGAGTTCAAATCTCTCTGGGGGCATTTATTTTTTTTATTTGAAATTTTTCATGTCAATCTGTGCTTTTGAAAGATTTTCTTATTAATTTGTTTAAATTTGAAAAGTTTTCCAAAAATAAAATGATAGTAATTTAAATGTTTCAAATTAACGTATATTTTTGTTTTCAATTGATTATGCAACTAAGCCCCTATAGCTCAGGGGTAGAGCACTGGTCTCGTAAACCAGGGGTCGAGAGTTCAATTCTCTCTGGGGGCATATATATTTTTTTCAACATTTTCCATAACATCAACATTAATGGAAACATTTTCATATCAAGAACATCAATTTTCCAATCCGTCACAAATTTCAAACATTTTATCCAAACATTTATTTAAAAAATTGGTTTTATACTTGTCAAGTAATTCTTGTTACTATTATCTTTGTATACGGTTAAATATATTGTATTTTCATATCATTATCAATCTATAAATAAAAATTTTCATTTTGTCAAATTAATTTTATTTCTGTTGTCGATATTAAAAATATTGTTGTTTCATCAAATTAAATTCAAAATATTTATTTATAATCATGTAAATTAATAGATTTTTATTTATAAATAAAATCTTTTCTTGTCGTCTTTAAAAGGAGAATTAAAATTTTGATGAAACAAATTATTGAAAGTCATGAAAATAAATGTAAATTACGATTAATTTTATGTGATGTTTAAAGAATTTTAAATTGTAAAATTTTCATGGCCCCTATAGCTCAGGGGTAGAGCACTGGTCTTGTAAACCAGGGGTCGAGAGTTCAAATCTCTCTGGGGGCATTTATTTTTTTTATTTGAATTTTTCATGTCAATCTGTGCTTTTGAAAGATTTTCTTATTAATTTGTTTAAATTTGAAAAGTTTTCCAAAAATAAAATGATAGTAATTTAA
>JACMZG010000312.1:22740-37938 GCA_018340805.1 Microvelia longipes | reverse complement strand
ATTTCATTTTGTCAAATTAATTTTATTTCTGTTGTCGATATTAAAAATATTGTTGTTTCATCAAATTAAATTCAAAATATATTTATTTATAATCATGTAAATTAATAGATTTTTATTATAAATAAAATCTTTTCTTGTCGTCTTAAAAGGAGAATTAAAATTTTGATGAAACAAATTATTGAAAGTCATGAAAAAAATGTAAATTACGATTAATTTTATGTGATGTTTAAAGAATTTTAAATTGTAAAATTTTCATGGCCCCTATAGCTCAGGGGTAGAGCACTGGTCTTGTAAACCAGGGGTCGAGAGTTCAAATCTCTCTGGGGGCATTTATTTTTTTTATTTGAAATTTTTCATGTCAATCTGTGCTTTTGAAAGATTTTCTTATTAATTTGTTTAAATTTGAAAAGTTTTCCAAAAATAAAATGATAGTAATTTAAATGTTTCAAATTAACGTATATTTTTGTTTTCAATTGATTATGCAACTAAGCCCCTATAGCTCAGGGGTAGAGCACTGGTCTCGTAAACCAGGGGTCGAGAGTTCAATTCTCTCTGGGGGCATATATATTTTTTTCAACATTTCCATAACATCAACATTAATGGAAACATTTTCATATCAAGAACATCAATTTTCCAATCCGTCACAAATTTCAAACATTTTATCCAAACATTTATTTAAAAAATTGGTTTTATACTTGTCAAGTAATTCTTGTTACTATTATCTTTGTATACGGTTAAATATATTGTATTTTCATATCATTATCAATCTATAAATAAAAATTTTCATTTTGTCAAATTAATTTTATTTCTGTTGTCGATATTAAAAATATTGTTGTTTCATCAAATTAAATTCAAAATATATTTATTTATAATCATGTAAATTAATAGATTTTATTTATAAATAAAATCTTTTCTTGTCGTCTTTAAAAGGAGAATTAAAATTTTGATGAAACAAATTATTGAAAGTCATGAAAATAAATGTAAATTACGATTAATTTTATGTGATGTTTAAAGAATTTTAAATTGTAAAATTTTCATGGCCCCTATAGCTCAGGGGTAGAGCACTGGTCTTGTAAACCAGGGGTCGAGAGTTCAAATCTCTCTGGGGGCATTTATTTTTTTATTTGAAATTTTTCATGTCAATCTGTGCTTTTGAAAGATTTTCTTATTAATTTGTTTAAATTTGAAAAGTTTTCCAAAAATAAAATGATAGTAATTTAAATGTTTCAAATTAACGTATATTTTTGTTTTCAATTGATTATGCAACTAAGCCCCTATAGCTCAGGGGTAGAGCACTGGTCTCGTAAACCAGGGGTCGAGAGTTCAATTCTCTCTGGGGGCATATATATTTTTTTCAACATTTTCCATAACATCAACATTAATGGAAACATTTTCATATCAAGAACATCAATTTTCCAATCCGTCACAAATTTCAAACATTTTATCCAAACATTTATTTAAAAAAATTGGTTTTATACTTGTCAAGTAATTCTTGTTACTATTATCTTTGTATACGGTTAAATATATTGTATTTTCATATCATTATCAATCTATAAATAAAAATTTTCATTTTGTCAAATTAATTTTATTCTGTTGTCGATATTAAAAATATTGTTGTTTCATCAAATTAAATTCAAAATATATTTATTTATAATCATGTAAATTAATAGATTTTTATTTATAAATAAAATCTTTTCTTGTCGTCTTTAAAAGGAGAATTAAAATTTTGATGAAACAAATTATTGAAAGTCATGAAAATAAATGTAAATTACGATTAATTTTATGTGATGTTTAAAGAATTTTAAATTGTAAAATTTTCATGGCCCCTATAGCTCAGGGGTAGAGCACTGGTCTTGTAAACCAGGGGTCGAGAGTTCAAATCTCTCTGGGGGCATTTATTTTTTTTTATTGAAATTTTTTCATGTCAATCTGTGCTTTTGAAAGATTTTCTTATTAATTTGTTTAAATTTGAAAAGTTTTCCAAAAATAAAATGATAGTAATTTAAATGTTTCAAATTAACGTATATTTTTGTTTTCAATTGATTATGCAACTAAGCCCCTATAGCTCAGGGGTAGAGCACTGGTCTCGTAAACCAGGGGTCGAGAGTTCAATTCTCTCTGGGGGCATATATATTTTTTTCAACATTTTCCATAACATCAACATTAATGGAAACATTTTCATATCAAGAACATCAATTTTCCAATCCGTCACAAATTTCAAACATTTTATCCAAACATTTATTTAAAAAAATTGGTTTTATACTTGTCAAGTAATTCTTGTTACTATTATCTTTGTATACGGTTAAATATATTGTATTTTCATATCATTATCAATCTATAAATAAAAATTTTCATTTTGTCAAATTAATTTTATTTCTGTTGTCGATATTAAAAATATTGTTGTTTCATCAAATTAAATTCAAAATATTTATTTATAAATCATGTAAATTAATAGATTTTTATTTATAAATAAAATCTTTTCTTGTCGTCTTTAAAAGGAGAATTAAAATTTTGATGAAAAAATTATTGAAAGTCATGAAAATAAATGTAAATTACGATTAATTTTGTGATGTTTAAAGAATTTTAAATTGTAAAATTTTCATGGCCCCTATAGCTCAGGGGTAGAGCACTGGTCTTGTAAACCAGGGTCGAGAGTTCAAATCTCTCTGGGGGCATTTATTTTTTTTATTTGAAATTTTTCATGTCAATCTGTGCTTTTGAAAGATTTTCTTATTAATTTGTTTAAATTTGAAAAGTTTTCCAAAAATAAAATGATAGTAATTTAAATGTTTCAAATTAACGTATATTTTGTTTTCAATTGATTATGCAACTAAGCCCCTATAGCTCAGGGGTAGAGCACTGGTCTCGTAAACCAGGGGTCGAGAGTTCAATTCTCTCTGGGGGCATATATATTTTTTTCAACATTTTCCATAACATCAACATTAATGGAAACATTTTCATATCAAGAACATCAATTTTCCAATCCGTCACAAATTTCAAACATTTTATCCAAACATTTATTTAAAAAATTGGTTTTATACTTGTCAAGTAATTCTTGTTACTATTATCTTTGTATACGGTTAAATATATTGTATTTTCATATCATTATCAATCTATAAATAAAAATTTTCATTTTGTCAAATTAATTTTATTTCTGTTGTCGATATTAAAAATATTGTTGTTTCATCAAATTAAATTCAAAATATATTTATTTATAATCATGTAAATTAATAGATTTTTATTTATAAATAAAATCTTTTCTTGTCGTCTTTAAAAGGAGAATTAAAATTTTGATGAAACAAATTATTGAAAGTCATGAAAATAAATGTAAATTACGATTAATTTTATGTGATGTTTAAAGAATTTTAAATTGTAAAATTTTCATGGCCCCTATAGCTCAGGGGTAGAGCACTGGTCTTGTAAACCAGGGGTCGAGAGTTCAAATCTCTCTGGGGGCATTTATTTTTTTTTTGAAATTTTTCATGTCAATCTGTGCTTTTGAAAGATTTTCTTATTAATTTGTTTAAATTTGAAAAGTTTTCCAAAAATAAAATGATAGTAATTTAAATGTTTCAAATTAACGTATATTTTTGTTTTCAATTGATTATGCAACTAAGCCCCTATAGCTCAGGGGTAGAGCACTGGTCTCGTAAACCAGGGGTCGAGAGTTCAATTCTCTCTGGGGGCATATATATTTTTTTCAACATTTTCCATAACATCAACATTAATGGAAACATTTTCATATCAAGAACATCAATTTTCCAATCCGTCACAAATTTCAAACATTTTATCCAAACATTTATTTAAAAAAATTGGTTTTATACTTGTCAAGTAATTCTTGTTACTATTATCTTTGTATACGGTTAAATATATTGTATTTTCATATCATTATCAATCTATAAATAAAAATTTTCATTTTGTCAAATTAATTTTATTTCTGTTGTCGATATTAAAAATATTGTTGTTTCATCAAATTAAATTCAAAATATATTTATTTATAATCATGTAAATTAATAGATTTTTATTTATAAATAAAATCTTTTCTTGTCGTCTTTAAAAGGAGAATTAAAATTTTGATGAAACAAATTATTGAAAGTCATGAAAATAAATGTAAATTACGATTAATTTTATGTGATGTTTAAAGAATTTTAAATTGTAAAATTTTCATGGCCCCTATAGCTCAGGGGTAGAGCACTGGTCTTGTAAACCAGGGGTCGAGAGTTCAAATCTCTCTGGGGGCATTTATTTTTTTTATTTGAAATTTTTCATGTCAATCTGTGCTTTTGAAAGATTTTCTTATTAATTTGTTTAAATTTGAAAAGTTTTCCAAAAATAAAATGATAGTAATTTAAATGTTTCAAATTAACGTATATTTTTTTTTTCAATTGATTATGCAACTAAGCCCCTATAGCTCAGGGGTAGAGCACTGGTCTCGTAAACCAGGGGTCGAGAGTTCAATTCTCTCTGGGGGCATATATATTTTTTTTCAACATTTTCCATAACATCAACATTAATGGAAACATTTTCATATCAAGAACATCAATTTTCCAATCCGTCACAAATTTCAAACATTTTATCCAAACATTTATTTAAAAAAATTGGTTTTATACTTGTCAAGTAATTCTTGTTACTATTATCTTTGTATACGGTTAAATATATTGTATTTTCATATCATTATCAATCTATAAATAAAAATTTTCATTTTGTCAAATTAATTTTATTTCTGTTGTCGATATTAAAAATATGTTGTTTTCATCAAATTAAATTCAAAATATATTTATTTATAATCATGTAAATTAATAGATTTTTATTTATAAATAAAATCTTTTCTTGTCGTCTTTAAAAGGAGAATTAAAATTTTGATGAAACAAATTATTGAAAGTCATGAAAATAAATGTAAATTACGATTAATTTTATGTGATGTTTAAAGAATTTTAAATTGTAAAATTTTCATGGCCCCTATAGCTCAGGGGTAGAGCACTGGTCTTGTAAACCAGGGAGAGTTCAAATCTCTCTGGGGGCATTTATTTTTTTTATTTGAAATTTTTCATGTCAATCTGTGCTTTTGAAAGATTTTCTTATTAATTTGTTTAAATTTGAAAAGTTTTCCAAAAATAAATGATAGTAATTTAAATGTTTCAAATTAACGTATATTTTTGTTTTCAATTGATTATGCAACTAAGCCCCTATAGCTCAGGGGTAGAGCACTGGTCTCGTAAACCAGGGGTCGAGAGTTCAATTCTCTCTGGGGGCATATATATTTTTTTCAACATTTTCCATAACATCAACATTAATGGAAACATTTTCATATCAAGAACATCAATTTTCCAATCCGTCACAAATTTCAAACATTTTATCCAAACATTTATTTAAAAAATTGGTTTTATACTTGTCAAGTAATTCTTGTTACTATTATCTTTGTATACGGTTAAATATTTGTATTTTCATATCATTATCAATCTATAAATAAAAATTTTCATTTTGTCAAATTAATTTTATTTCTGTTGTCGATATTAAAAATATTGTTGTTTCATCAAATTAAATTCAAAAATATTTATTTATAATCATGTAAATTAATAGATTTTTATTTATAAATAAAATCTTTTCTTGTCGTCTTTAAAAGGAGAATTAAAATTTTGATGAAACAAATTATTGAAAGTCATGAAAATAAATGTAAATTACGATTAATTTTATGTGATGTTTAAAGAATTTTAAATTGTAAAATTTTCATGGCCCCTATAGCTCAGGGGTAGAGCACTGGTCTTGTAAACCAGGGGTCGAGAGTTCAAATCTCTCTGGGGGCATTTATTTTTTTTATTTGAAATTTTTCATGTCAATCTGTGCTTTTGAAAGATTTTCTTATTAATTTGTTTAAATTTGAAAAGTTTTCCAAAAATAAAATGATAGTAATTTAAATGTTTCAAATTAACGTATATTTTTGTTTTCAATTGATTATGCAACTAAGCCCTATAGCTCAGGGGTAGAGCACTGGTCTCGTAAACCAGGGGTCGAGAGTTCAATTCTCTCTGGGGGCATATATATTTTTTTCAACATTTTCCATAACATCAACATTAATGGAAACATTTTCATATCAAGAACATCAATTTTCCAATCCGTCACAAATTTCAAACATTTTATCCAAACATTTATTTAAAAAATTGGTTTTATACTTGTCAAGTAATTCTTGTTACTATTATCTTTGTATACGGTTAAATATATTGTATTTTCATATCATTATCAATCTATAAATAAAAATTTTCATTTTGTCAAATTAATTTTATTTCTGTTGTCGATATTAAAAATATTGTTGTTTCATCAAATTAAATTCAAAATATATTTATTTATAATCATGTAAATTAATAGATTTTTATTTATAAATAAAATCTTTTCTTTCGTCTTTAAAAGGAGAATTAAAATTTTGATGAAACAAATTATTGAAAGTCATGAAAATAAATGTAAATTACGATTAATTTTATGTGATGTTTAAAGAATTTTAAATTGTAAAATTTTCATGGCCCCTATAGCTCAGGGGTAGAGCACTGGTCTTGTAAACCAAGAGTTCTCTCTGGGGGGCATTTATTTTTTTTATTTGAAATTTTTCATGTCAATCTGTGCTTTTGAAAGATTTTCTTATTAATTTGTTTAAATTTGAAAAGTTTTCCAAAAATAAAATGATAGTAATTTTAAATGTTTCAAATTAACGTATATTTTTGTTTTCAATTGATTATGCAACTAAGCCCCTATAGCTCAGGGGTAGAGCACTGGTCTCGTAAACCAGGGGTCGAGAGTTCAATTCTCTCTGGGGCATATATATTTTTTTCAACATTTTCCATAACATCAACATTAATGGAAACATTTTCATATCAAGAACATCAATTTTCCAATCCGTCACAAATTTCAAACATTTTATCCAAACATTTATTTAAAAAATTGGTTTTATACTTCAAGTAATTCTTGTTACTATTATCTTTGTATACGGTTAAATATATTGTATTTTCATATCATTATCAATCTATAAATAAAAATTTTCATTTTGTCAAATTAATTTTATTTCTGTTGTCGATATTAAAAATATTGTTGTTTCATCAAATTAAATTCAAAATATATTTATTTATAATCATGTAAATTAATAGATTTTTATTTATAAATAAAATCTTTTCTTGTCGTCTTTAAAAGGAGAATTAAAATTTTGATGAAACAAATTATTGAAAGTCATGAAAATAAATGTAAATTACGATTAATTTTATGTGATGTTTAAAGAATTTTAAATTGTAAAATTTTCATGGCCCCTATAGCTCAGGGGTAGAGCACTGGTCTTGTAAACCAGGGGTCGAGAGTTCAAATCTCTCTGGGGGCATTTATTTTTTTTATTTGAAATTTTTCATGTCAATCTGTGCTTTTGAAAGATTTTCTTATTAATTTTTTAAATTTGAAAAGTTTTCCAAAAATAAAATGATAGTAATTTAAATGTTTCAAATTAACGTATATTTTTGTTTTCAATTGATTATGCAACTAAGCCCCTATAGCTCAGGGGTAGAGCACTGGTCTCGTAAACCAGGGGTCGAGAGTTCAATTCTCTCTGGGGGCATATATATTTTTTTCAACATTTTCCATAACATCAACATTAATGGAAACATTTTCATATCAAGAACATCAATTTTCCAATCCGTCACAAATTTCAAACATTTTATCCAAACATTATTTAAAAAATTGGTTTTATACTTGTCAAGTAATTCTTGTTACTATTATCTTTGTATACGGTTAAATATATTGTATTTTCATATCATTATCAATCTATAAATAAAAATTTTCATTTTGTCAAATTAATTTTATTTCTGTTGTCGATATTAAAAATATTGTTGTTTCATCAAATTAAATTCAAAATATATTTATTTATAATCATGTAAATTAATAGATTTTTATTTATAAATAAAATCTTTTCTTGTCGTCTTTAAAAGGAGAATTAAAATTTTGATGAAACAAATTATTGAAAGTCATGAAAATAAATGTAAATTACGATTAATTTTATGTGATGTTTAAAGAATTTTAAATTGTAAAATTTTCATGGCCCCTATAGCTCAGGGGTAGAGCACTGGTCTTGTAAACCAAGAGTTCTCTCTGGGGGCATTTATTTTTTTTATTTGAAATTTTTCATGTCAATCTGTGCTTTTGAAAGATTTTCTTATTAATTTGTTTAAATTTGAAAAGTTTTCCAAAAATAAAATGATAGTAATTTAAATGTTTCAAATTAACGTATATTTTTGTTTTCAATTGATTATGCAACTAAGCCCCTATAGCTCAGGGGTAGAGCACTGGTCTCGTAAACCAGGGGTCGAGAGTTCAATTCTCTCTGGGGGCATATATATTTTTTTCAACATTTTCCATACATCAACATTAATGGAAACATTTTCATATCAAGAACATCAATTTTCCAATCCGTCACAAATTTCAAACATTTTATCCAAACATTTATTTAAAAAATTGGTTTTATACTTGTCAAGTAATTCTTGTTACTATTATCTTTGTATACGGTTAAATATATTGTATTTTCATATCATTATCAATCTATAAATAAAAATTTTCATTTTGTCAAATTAATTTTATTTCTGTTGTCGATATTAAAAATATTGTTGTTTCATCAAATTAAATTCAAAATATATTTATTTATAATCATGTAAATTAATAGATTTTTATTTATAAATAAAATCTTTTCTTGTCGTCTTTAAAAGGAGAATTAAAATTTTGATGAAACAAATTATTGAAAGTCATGAAAATAAATGTAAATTACGATTAATTTTATGTGATGTTTAAAGAATTTTAAATTGTAAAATTTTCATGGCCCCTATAGCTCAGGGGTAGAGCACTGGTCTTGTAAACCAGGGGTCGAGAGTTCAAATCTCTCTGGGGCATTTATTTTTTTATTTGAAATTTTTCATGTCAATCTGTGCTTTTGAAAGATTTTCTTAATTTGTTTAAATTTGAAAAGTTTTCCAAAAATAAAATGATAGTAATTTAAATGTTTCAAATTAACGTATATTTTTTTTTCAATTGATTATGCAACTAAGCCCCTATAGCTCAGGGGTAGAGCACTGGTCTCGTAAACCAGGGGTCGAGAGTTCAATTCTCTCTGGGGGCATATATATTTTTTTCAACATTTTCCATAACATCAACATTAATGGAAACATTTTCATATCAAGAACATCAATTTTCCAATCCGTCACAAATTTCAAACATTTTATCCAAACATTTATTTAAAAAATTGGTTTTATACTTGTCAAGTAATTCTTGTTACTATTATCTTTGTATACGGTTAAATATATTGTATTTTCATATCATTATCAATCTATAAAAAAAATTTTCATTTTGTCAAATTAATTTTATTTCTGTTGTCGATATTAAAATATTGTTGTTCATCAAATTAAATTCAAAATATATTTATTTATAATCATGTAAATTAATAGATTTTTATTTATAAATAAAATCTTTTCTTGTCGTCTTTAAAAGGAGAATTAAAATTTTGATGAAACAAATTATTGAAAGTCATGAAAATAAATGTAAATTACGATTAATTTTATGTGATGTTTAAAGAATTTTAAATTGTAAAATTTTCATGGCCCCTATAGCTCAGGGTAGAGCACTGGTCTTGTAAACCAAGAGTTCTCTCTGGGGGCATTTATTTTTTTTATTTGAAATTTTTCATGTCAATCTGTGCTTTTGAAAGATTTTCATTAATTTGTTTAAATTTGAAAAGTTTTCCAAAAATAAAATGATAGTAATTTAAATGTTTCAAATTAACGTATATTTTTGTTTTCAATTGATTATGCAACTAAGCCCTATAGCTCAGGGGTAGAGCACTGGTCTCGTAAACCAGGGGTCGAGAGTTCAATTCTCTCTGGGGGCATATATATTTTTTTCAACATTTTCCATAACATCAACATTAATGGAAACATTTTCATATCAAGAACATCAATTTTCCAATCCGTCACAAATTTCAAACATTTTATCCAAACATTTATTTAAAAAATTGGTTTTATACTTGTCAAGTAATTCTTGTTACTATTATCTTTGTATACGGTTAAATATATTGTATTTTCATATCATTATCAATCTATAAATAAAAATTTTCATTTTGTCAAATTAATTTTATTTCTGTTGTCGATATTAAAAATATTGTTGTTTCATCAAATTAAATTCAAAATATATTTATTTATAATCATGTAAATTAATAGATTTTTATTTATAAATAAAATCTTTTCTTGTCGTCTTTAAAAGGAGAATTAAAATTTTGATGAAACAAAATTATTGAAAGTCATGAAAATAAATGTAAATTACGATTAATTTTATGTGATGTTTAAAGAATTTTAAATTGTAAAATTTTCATGGCCCCTATAGCTCAGGGGTAGAGCACTGGTCTTGTAAACCAGGGGTCGAGAGTTCAAATCTCTCTGGGGCATTTATTTTTTTTATTTGAAATTTTTCATGTCAATCTGTGCTTTTGAAAGATTTTCTTATTAATTTGTTTAAATTTGAAAAGTTTTCCAAAAATAAAATGATAGTAATTTAAATGTTTCAAATTAACGTATATTTTTGTTTTCAATTGATTATGCAACTAAGCCCCTATAGCTCAGGGGTAGAGCACTGGTCTCGTAAACCAGGGGTCGAGAGTTCAATTCTCTCTGGGGGCATATATATTTTTTTCAACATTTTCCATAACATCAACATTAATGGAAACATTTTCATATCAAGAACATCAATTTTCCAATCCGTCACAAATTTCAAACATTTTATCCAAACATTTATTTAAAAAATTGGTTTTATACTTGTCAAGTAATTCTTGTTACTATTATCTTTGTATACGGTTAAATATATTGTATTTTCATATCATTATCAATCTATAAATAAAAATTTTCATTTTGTCAAATTAATTTTATTTCTGTTGTCGATATTAAAAATATTGTTGTTTCATCAAATTAAATTCAAAATATATTTATTTATAATCATGTAAATTAATAGATTTTTATTTATAAATAAAATCTTTTCTTGTCGTCTTTAAAAGGAGAATTAAAATTTTGATGAAACAAATTATTGAAAGTCATGAAAATAAATGTAAATTACGATTAATTTTATGTGATGTTTAAAGAATTTTAAATTGTAAAATTTTCATGGCCCCTATAGCTCAGGGTAGAGCACTGGTCTTGTAAACAGGGGTCGAGAGTTCAAATCTCTCTGGGGGCATTTATTTTTTTTTTGAAATTTTTCATGTCAATCTGTGCTTTTGAAAGATTTTCTTATTAATTTGTTTAAATTTGAAAAGTTTTCCAAAAATAAAATGATAGTAATTTAAATGTTTCAAATTAACGTATATTTTTGTTTTCAATTGATTATGCAACTAAGCCCTATAGCTCAGGGGTAGAGCACTGGTCTCGTAAACCAGGGGTCGAGAGTTCAATTCTCTCTGGGGGCATATATATTTTTTTTCAACATTTTCCATAACATCAACATTAATGGAAACATTTTCATATCAAGAACATCAATTTTCCAATCCGTCACAAATTTCAAACATTTTATCCAAACATTTATTTAAAAAATTGGTTTTATACTTGTCAAGTAATTCTTGTTACTATTATCTTTGTATACGGTTAAATATATTGTATTTTCATATCATTATCAATCTATAAATAAAAATTTTCATTTTGTCAAATTAATTTTATTTCTGTTGTCGATATTAAAAATATTGTTGTTTCATCAAATTAAATTCAAAATATATTTATTTATAATCATGTAAATTAATAGATTTTTATTTATAAATAAAATCTTTTCTTGTCGTTTTAAAAGGAGAATTAAAATTTTGATGAAACAAATTATTGAAAGTCATGAAAATAAATGTAAATTACGATTAATTTTATGTGATGTTTAAAGAATTTTAAATTGTAAAATTTTCATGGCCCTATAGCTCAGGGGTAGAGCACTGGTCTTGTAAACCAGGGGTCGAGAGTTCAAATCTCTCTGGGGGCATTTATTTTTTTTATTTGAAATTTTTCATGTCAATCTGTGCTTTGAAAGATTTTCTTATTAATTTGTTTAAATTTGAAAAGTTTTCCAAAAATAAAATGATAGTAATTTAATGTTTCAAATTAACCAATTGATTATGCAACCCCTATAGCTCAGGGTAGAGCACTGGGTAAACAGGGGTCGAGAGTTCAATTCTCTCTGGGGGCATATATATTTTTTTCAACATTTTCCATAACATCAACATTAATGGAAACATTTTCATATCAAGAACATCAATTTTCCAATCCGTCACAAATTTCAAATTTTATCCAAACATTTATTTAAAAAATTGGTTTTATACTTGTCAAGTAATTCTTGTTACTATTATCTTTGTATACGGTTAAATATATTGTATTTTCATATCATTATCAATCTATAAATAAAAATTTTCATTTTGTCAAATTAATTTTATTTCTGTTGTCGATATTAAAAATATTGTTGTTTCATCAAATTAAATTCAAAATATATTTATTTATAATCATGTAAATTAATAGATTTTTATTTATAAATAAAATCTTTTCTTGTCGTCTTTAAAAGGAGAATTAAAATTTTGATGAAACAAATTATTGAAAGTCATGAAAATAAATGTAAATTACGATTAATTTTATGTGATGTTTAAAGAATTTTAAATTGTAAAATTTTCATGGCCCTATAGCTCAGGGGTAGAGCACTGGTCTTGTAAACCAGGGGTCGAGAGTTCAAATCTCTCTGGGGGCATTTATTTTTTTATTTGAAATTTTTCATGTCAATCTGTGCTTTTGAAAGATTTTCTTATTAATTTGTTTAAATTTTGAAAAGTTTTCCAAAAAAAATGATAGTAATTTAAATGTTTCAAATTAACGTATATTTTTGTTTTCAATTGATTATGCAACTAAGCCCCTATAGCTCAGGGTAGAGCACTGGTCTCGTAAACCAGGGGTCGAGAGTTCAATTCTCTCTGGGGGCATATATATTTTTTTCAATTTTCCATAACATCAACATTAATGGAAACATTTTCATATCAAGAACATCAATTTTCCAATCCGTCACAAATTTCAACATTTTATCCAAACATTTATTTAAAAAATTGGTTTTATACTTGTCAAGTAATTCTTGTTACTATTATCTTTGTATACGGTTAAATATATTGTATTTTCATATCATTATCAATCTATAAATAAAAATTTTCATTTTGTCAAATTAATTTTATTTCTGTTGTCGATATTAAAATATTGTTGTTTCATCAAATTAAATTCAAAATATATTTATTTATAATCATGTAAATTAATAGATTTTTATTTATAAATAAAATCTTTTCTTGTCGTCTTTAAAAGGAGAATTAAAATTTTGATGAAACAAATTATTGAAAGTCATGAAAATAAATGTAAATTACGATTAATTTTATGTGATGTTTAAAGAATTTTAAATTGTAAAATTTTCATGGCCCCTATAGCTCAGGGGTAGAGCACTGGTCTTGTAAACCAGGGGTCGAGAGTTCAAATCTCTCTGGGGGCATTTATTTTTTTTATTTGAAATTTTTCATGTCAATCTGTGCTTTTGAAAGATTTTCTTATTAATTTGTTTAAATTTGAAAAGTTTTCCAAAAATAAAATGATAGTAATTTAAATGTTTCAAATTAACGTATATTTTTGTTTTCAATTGATTATGCAACTAAGCCCCTATAGCTCAGGGGTAGAGCACTGGTCTCGTAAACCAGGGGTCGAGAGTTCAATTTCTCTGGGGGCATATATATTTTTTTCAACATTTTCCATAACATCAACATTAATGGAAACATTTTCATATCAAGAACATCAATTTTCCAATCCGTCACAAATTTCAAACATTTTATCCAAACATTTATTTAAAAAAATTGGTTTTATACTTGTCAAGTAATTCTTGTTACTATTATCTTTGTATACGGTTAAATATATTGTATTTTCATATCATTATCAATCTATAAATAAAAATTTTCATTTTGTCAAATTAATTTTATTTTGTTGTTCGATATTAAAAATATTGTTGTTTCATCAAATTACTATATATGTGATTTTAAATTGTTTGGATAAGAAATTATATATCATTTTGAAAGACTTTGTAAATTTGGAAATTATGCACAGCCTACACAATTCAATGCCAGGATGTTCTGCAATGAGTCATTATTATTCAATCAACGGAAAATGATTTTTTCAGATACTGGTTAATTTGTTTAAATCAGATTATGTAACATTTTCGCAATCGATTTTCTATGGAATTTCAAAAGGATTATTTTCTTCGACAACTACTATATCGCATTTTACAAAAGCTGAAATTATGTTGAAAATTTTATTTATTGCTCAATTGATTTCTGAGATTTCAAATTCAATCAAATGATCAAATGATCAATATTCGCTGGATTCCTTTTACGCAGTTTGGAGTCTTCTCTGAGCAGCTTTTGTTACTAAAAATGAGTTAGTTATTTGATTTAAAAAACTAATTTTAAAAATTAATACTAACAGTAAAATATTTTTTTAATCCTTCTTTGATAATGACTCTTGAATTCTAATAAAGCAGATTAATTTTGAATTAATATCGAAGATGTAGAACTAAAAATATATTAATTAAACAATATTTTCCGAAAACAATCTTTTAATATTAAGGTATTCAATTAATGATCTTCTTAATATAAATTTTATTAAATTCTAATTTTTCGAACAAAGTTTTATGTAATATTCTTCTGATAACTAAGTGAACTTAAAATTTGATAATACAATTTCAAATATGAAATTAAAAATCCAAACTTTAAAATTTTTCTGAATTCTAATAATCAACTCACACAATTTAGCGAGTTGATTTAAAAGATAATTCTTAAGTGAGTAAATTGTAATCTTATTCAACAATAAAATTTTTTTAAAAACATTCAAATTTAGAGACATGAAATCATGTAGAGATATAGGAAGCCATAATTCTAATAATTCAGAATAATATTATGTA
Source organism: Microvelia longipes (assembly GCA_018340805.1). Classification (NCBI taxonomy): domain Eukaryota; kingdom Metazoa; phylum Arthropoda; class Insecta; order Hemiptera; family Veliidae; genus Microvelia; species Microvelia longipes. The sequence goes on along the minus strand of JACMZG010000312.1, from coordinate 22,938 downwards.
CATAGTGAATTACATATTAATGCATGAACAATATACTTAATATTGCAGACAAACAGCTCTGCAAAATTCTCTTAAAATCTTTAAGCTTAAAATATCATAACTAGATGTTTTGACCACTCTTAGAAGAATCTCAAATATTTGAAAAACACAGAACACCTGTTTTAGGATCTATTCACTCTTCAGCTTCTTAATCTAGCT
>JACMZG010000312.1:0-20671 GCA_018340805.1 Microvelia longipes | reverse complement strand
ATAACGAAAATTTTTCAGTTGACACCAACCAAAATATTTTCCAGACTGTAAAATTTCTCAACTTTGAAATATATTATAATAAAATCTGACGATTCTAGTGAGTTTAATTTTAAAGAAGGATATTGTATAAATTAATCAAAATTAATCTTATAAATACTTTTCAAACTTAAGCAATGAAAAGTAAAATAAGTAAGCCAGCAAATAAAGTGGCGTGCGGCGCAGAGCGCCCAGCCATAAAAAAATTTATAAATTTGCCTAAAAAATAAACCGAATAAAAAAAATTTTTAAAGATCTTAGTATGATTCAATGAACCCAAAAATCTTGAAAGATTTAAAATATTGGATGTTTCTCTTGAAAAATTATTTTAATAGAATAAATTCTTGGACTTTCACTGTTAGAAGAATTACAAATAGTGAAAAGAAAACCTATTTAGCTTATTCCATTCTTTAGCTTCCCTTATTAAGCTCAAAGGAAAGTCTAAAAATCCCACAAATCTTTTAATGATGAATTATTTAAGCAGAATGACTTTTAGTAAAAAAATTCCACAAACATAGATGGATTGTGAAAATCTTTTTTATAGAAATACAAAATGTCGCGTCAAAATTGCTTTATGAAAAAATCTAACCTTCTGAAGTGAACTTCTTAAATGAGTATAATCGATTAACAAAAATACACGTATGCACATTCAAATATAAGCAATATTACTGAAAATGGTGATATGTTTATTCCAGTTCCAATATACTATTAAAAAATTTCCTATCTCTGTTGCCTTTAAAAGATATTTCTTCGATTATGTTTTACCAATGAAGTTATATCGAGAGAACAAATTAATAAAATTCATTCAATTTCACTTAGAAGTCTCACATCAACTTTTAGAACTATAGTGAAAGCTAAATTAAAATTATGAAATGGGAAACCTTTTTATTTTCTGGATTCCCTTCTTAATATATCTGATAATACCACTCTCAATTGTTTCAAGAAACATTTGATAACAAATCTAAAATATCTCCGATCTAGACTAAATAAAATTTAAAAGAATTTCCTACTATTAGGAAACACTTTTTGTTGAAGATAAAACCAATTTGACCCTCAGTAATGAACGAACTAATTTTAGATTTAAATGTGAACAAGAAGACTTTTCCTAATGAGATCTACTTTGAGGAGGCCAATTTCTCACTGAGGGAAAATTATTCCACAATTAAATTCTATTAATAACATCTTCTGAACATGCTACTTGATATCAATGTTCAATTCTTAGGTCAGTTTAATTTGTTTTAAATTGTCAGAGACGATGCGGAAGAAAAAAATAGTTTTGGATGGTCAGCAATGTTAAATTAAAAACTCATTTCCGAATCATCTTCTATTTAACTATTCTAAATATCCCAATAAAATGCAATATATGAAAATTCAACATACAAGGAATATTAGTGAATTATATTCGGAATTGCTCATTTTTACATTCAATTTCGTCATTGGAAGGCATACATGCTTTAAAGAAAAATGACATTGAAACTTGGGGTCAAAATATAGTAGATAATCTTCCTGCAAGTTCATACTACAGAAAGAGTTGTTTGGAACGATTATTAAAGCTGAAGCAATGGAAGATTACTGGCGAAATAAACGAACTGCACGAAATTATTTTTCTTCAGATACAAATCTCCTTTGCATAAATAATCTATTAACCGCTATTAACAGTTTCGGTTTCAACAAAAACTTTGCGACTCGATAAGGTCGAGAATCTTTGCAATTAGTCAATAACTACAGAATTGAAGAAGCAATAAACAATAAAGACTTGAATAGATCCAAAAAAAATGATATACTGGATTCTACAAGGCTTAATCTTTAATTGTCTCAATAAAATAAGAAACCATACAGACTTTACAATTGAATGTCGTAAAATCTGTAATGGTGAAATGGCCAAATACATTGTCACAAATTGTTCAATTTCTAACTTCTGAACTCTAAATAAACGAAATGACAGTAACTCGTAAAAGAAAATGCAAATAACGATACTCTCAGCAAATCAGTTATACAGAAATAAATGAAGAAATATCAAATCAGTCAACTGAAAAAACATGAAAACCTGCAGCAATTGCGGAGCTGATGAAATCAACATTTCATAAGGTTATTGACACTGAAAGACAAGTCTGTCAAAAATTGCCTCACAAGCTGATTCCTCAAACTAACAACTGATATCGATGATGAATCAAATGTTTCTGAAAATAATCCACCCACATTCATTCTCAAGTCACTTCGAAATGAGATCAGCTACAAGTAAAGCGTCCAAAAATGAAGCAAAATAAATGAAGGTGTGTGCCTCATCAGTCTCTACATCTGCTCCTATCTCTAAACGAGAGCTGATGCAGAAAGCACTGACGTTGTTCGACAAATTCTGATCAAAATTATTCCATTTCAAAACTACTGACTTTGATTATAAAGTCTGGTTTTACTGATGATGACAGTGATAGTTATCTAGAAAATATTTGATGATCCTCTTCCATATTTATGTTAAATCATACATTATCCAAATCCTTATGAGTGATCAAAAAGGAAATACTGTAGAACTTCCCGAAAGAATTTATGAAGCAAATATTATTTTTTGCGGTTATTAATATTAACCAGTGCCATTGGATCCTCTTTGTTTATTATATAAAGTAGTTTATCCTCCGTTTACATTGATCCCAATTTATAGTTATCGGCACCAAAACTCATCAATAAACATGTTCTCTCAGAATCAAATATTGTGTTGAATAAATTATTTTGATCTTAAAGTCACAAATAATTCACATCTATAAAACTTTAATCTACCAAGATAATGATTACGACTGTGGTCCCTTTACATTGTGCCTACGCAGTCTATATTAGTTTAAAGGATGGACAAAATTTTCCAGAAAACTTTATTGAGAATACTCGTAAAGAAGTTCATATCCTGACTCAAAGATTGCCAACATCGGAAGTGAAACCCAATAAAGGTGGAGGAGATTCTAAATCTTAGAGTGGCCTAGATTACAAAAAACATTAAAAAGAGTTGCAATTAATTCAAAGCTTCAAATAAATGAAAAATCTAAAAAGGAAAAAGCTGTGTTTCATCTCTCATTCAGAATTGGTACAAAATTCTTTTCAAAGTTTTTAGTCTTATCGCCACTTTTAATATCCAAACTCATTGCACAAGACAATCCAATTTATTTCTCAGAAAATATAACATTCAAACAATTATTTGGTATTGAAGTGTTTGGTATTATTCCTAATAATGACGTTTTGGTTGCCTTTTGATTTATAGTTTAAAATTCAATATCTGCTACATTCTTTGACTTCTGCAAAAATTAATCAGCGAACGTCTCCAGCTCTATTTGGAAGAATCATCACTGACTATTTGAATACTTTTTTATAAGTTTAAAAATATCAATTTTAAAAGATTCACGGAATCAATCATTTCCAGAATGGTGACTAAATAAAAGTAATGCAACCTATTCTTATCGTTTCCGAAATTACGAACCCGAATTTTTGATACCCAAAATGACAGTCTGAAAACCTACCAGCATATCCCCGATTAAGATCACTTTAATGGCATGATAAATTTTATAGAAGATAACACCAAATGGTTAATACTAAAATTAACACTCTCACAAAAACGAATGTTATAATGTTGTCAACCCGATTACTCAATAAAAATAAAATGCGAAGGGTAAAAGAACAAAAATAAATAAAACTCATATGAGCAACTCCCCACCCAATCTACCATACATCTGGTTATAGAGAAAGCAAACTAAACACCATTAATAGCACTTCAAACCCTTTTAAAAGTTAACAGCAATAAAGCCACAATGTATGTATGGTTGCGATTGCAGAGTCCTCGTTCACACTCTACATTCTGCGACCTTGACTGATGACATTTTTTAAAAAACTTTAGAGACATCTATACTGATAATGACATCATACCAGTCTTCCTAATTCCTACTACGATTTATCATGGGCGCCCGTTAAATACAAGAAATTTTAAGGAACACAATGTAACTTTTACTTGAACCCAAAACAACTACAAATTATCCCAGCTAAAATAACAACTAATATTTCTGAATTTAGTAAATAACATGCGCACTATGAGCACTTCACGCATGCTCTAAGCAATTCAAATGCTCCACTTACAAATACCCTTTCCACCAGGACTTGACTATCTGTCTAGACAAATTTACTCCCTCCACTAACGTTACACACATCACCTTTTCTGGTAAAATCTCCCAAATACGCCCACTTCCCAACATCACCACGCCTTGACTTAACAATGCTCAGAGCCGTAATGCAGGAAAAGCTCATCCTTTGTTCCCCTAAAAGAACACCTCGTTTTTTTCTGGCAGGTCCGCCACCACACACATATACTTTGGTGAACTTGAGTGACTCTAAAGTTCTACCTAAACTAAACTCTACGCAGCAACCGATGTCATAACATCACAGGTGAAAGTCCCACATACGTTGGTAACTCTAGCGTAGCACAATCAGACAACCACATAAAAGTTAAAAAGCTCAAGAAGGGTCCTACCCACTACGCAGTAAAGTTCAATGTAAGTATGAGGCAGCATTCAGAAAAAACAGCTACTGCAGTCCATCATTAATGCGGCAATAGGTCAAAAAAATGGAATTTTTAAAAAGGGGGGCTACTTCCAATGTAGTAAAGAAGTCCTTAAAAAGGAGCGTCTAACACCATGACGGCTTGGGTCCACAGTTGCCCCACATTCTGCAGCACTGCCAGACAACTGTGGATAAACCCTCCAATTATTTTGTATTAAAAGAAGGTTCAAGATGAACAGATCAATATGTATATGGACGTGCTCAATTTTCATGACCAACACATTTTCGTTCACATTGACCCTTGCATTGCACAAATTATGGTTTGCAAAAAAGTGGCACATTTGTGTCGCTTGTGCGATATTAACAGACTTTCTGCTGCATGCACCATGTGTCTGCAGTCAATCTCGTAATGAAAACACTGGATCCTGTTCGTTTATGACAGAACTAGAAAAGATTAGCATACACAGTTGATCCCCTTAAATAGCTTTCAGGGCAAACCTTGCTGCTGAATATGGCTTTTGCATCACTGAGGCCTAAATGCAGCAATTAGCGATGATGTTTGTGTTCTCTGACAAGGAGGAATTTGAAAGAGAAACACAGCAGAATGGTTATGACTGCGGGCCGTTTCTCTGTGTTAGCTTATGAAGCTATTTTGTGAGGAGCCGCTCATCAATATCGAAATATGCAAGATTCGCAGTTTGTGCAAGTCGACAACCCCAGTAATGGGAAACCTGTTAAAGGTGGAGGTTCTGAAACTTTCACGCACAACAATCTTGACTCATTTGTTTCACCATTAGAGATACCGATGACAAACTACAGGGATTTTGCTAGCAGCCTTGTCCCTAACAGGACTGGCATTATTGTCGATCCATATTATCTAGAGCTGTATCGAACAATGATGATTACATCTCTGATACAGTGTCTTTCTTGATTTTAAATCCGCTAGGTTGATATTCTGTCCGTTTCTTGTCTGCAATGTCCGATGGGCCTTTGTTTGTATTCAATGTTGAAAGAAAAAATTTGTATCTATTAGATCCCAAAGCGGTCATGGTGCATATCGAAGAGGAAACGGCTATCAAACTCCAAGCTTGCATGTCCGAGTTCTCTAGGATAAAAGGACGTTTCATTAACAAACCCACTTTTAACATTGCCACTTTTCAAAGAAATGACAATGAAAGCGCCATTATTATCTGCGGCTATATTCATTCCATTTCAAACTGCAATACATTGAATAAAGTGGACAGAACTGTATAAATCAAATTTTAAATTTCATTAAAAACTGACAAAAATAAAATTTAAAAAAATCAAAGTTAATAAAATGAAATTAATAATAAAAATTGTTAAAAAATAAATTTAATGAAATATTTAAAGGTTATCGACAGCAGTGATGTCAATTCGGCTGTGGACTCATTCTACAGCTTTGTTCACGCTGTTCGAAATGTGAACCTAAAACATTAAACTTTAATCGGCGAGGGTAAAACTACGGTAAACGAGCTGAGTTAGATATTAAATTTAAGGACCGGTTTATCACTCTCAAAAGCAGTCTTTGAGCTGATTACCAATGAGGTAACGGCTGACTGCTTTCCCTCACAAGCTGACCTTAAAGTTTATTTTCATCGAAAGCTGTAGCGGGGCCTATTACAAACTGGGATCTCTGTCCATCTATCAAGTGTGGCGAAGAAACTTTCAAGTTTGTCTGTCCGGAAGCACCTATTATTAGGCACACTCTTTTGGTCTATCTGTTTCTGCTCCTGGTATTAACAATATCACATACCAGGATCTTCAAAACGGCTGACCCAAATTGCCTTTTAATGCATAAAATATTCAAGAAAATATTCTTGTGGTGTGTCGCTGCCGGACAGTTGGAAGGTTATACTCTACACTGATGATCCCCAAGCCTGGAAAAACTGGGTCATACAATCTTGTTCGTCTTGGCGACCAATAGCTTTGGATTGCCTCTACAAGTTATTTATGGCTTGCCCTCGCTTCTCAGCTATCGCAATGGATTATGAGATCAAAGTTGCTTCACAATCTTCAAAAGAGTGCTGGAGAGTCGGAAGGTGCTGCGAACACAATTTCTTCTTCGTTGTCTCTAGATGAGCAGAGTCGATATTCCAAGTTTAACTTGCATATCGGCTTTCTAGATATTGCTGATGCTTTTGGGAGCATTACGATTGAGCAATCATTGGATTGCTCACAAAGATGGGAGTATCTAATGAAGCTAATGATTAATAAAGCACTTTACTCTGACTGCTCCAGCTACTATATTTGCAATGGAATCTCAACCAGTCCCATTGAAAATAAGAGAGGAGTGCGACAAGGCTGCCCGCTGTCCATGGTTGTGTTTAACATCGGCATAAAATCCAATAATTAGCGAAATATCAAAAACTCCAGGTGCCGGTGTTAGATGTGCGGGATATCCCATATCTTGTTTGGCTTATGCTGATGACCCTAGCACTAGTAGCTTCTTCTAAGGCTAGTTTACAGGATATGGTGGATGTTGCCGTCAAGTTTGCAGACTGGTCCTCTCTTGATTTTCGACCGAGCAAGTGCGCTTATTTACCTTGTCCATAAATAGCGAACTTGCTCAAATTATGATTAAAGGTGAGCCTGTCCCGAAACTTCATAATAAGGACTCTTATCGCTATCTTGGGGTCGACTTCAATCGTGAGCACTTTCAAACTCCAAAGGAACTGTTCAACAAGGCTGCAAGGATCTTGAGAAAAATAACAAACTCAGTGCTTTATCCTTGGCAGAAAATCCACGCATATAGAACCTTTATTCACTCAAGGTTCTCTTTGCGTTTAGGAACTTTAACATTCCATTGGCAAGTTTGATTGTAGCGATATTCTGAAAATGGGATCCTGTTAAGACCTCGAGGTATTGATAAGAGCATTAGGTCCAGTATAGACAGATTTTATCTGTTCCAAATACTGCCATTGCGACTATTTGTATAGTTCCCGTAAACTTGGGGTATAGGCCTAACTCTGCGAGGACGAATATTCCGTACAAGTCTCTGGTCCAGGCGCTCAAAATGCTTGTTTGCCCTGATGAGATTGTACGAGATGTTTGCCAGTCATGACCTTATCCATGCGGCCACCAAATATTTTAAAAGGTTCCATTTATGCTCAATAGATGAAGCTCTTGACTGGCTCTCCATTGATACCACCAACTCAAATCTTAAATGTGGTGGTCAAAAGTCCACGATGCAATGCACATCTTTTATCGAATGTATTATCTACAGATAAAGTCAAGCGTAATGAGAACGGCATTTGTATGCAGATAATTGATTGCATCTCTGAGGGAAATCATCTGATTCCTACAGGACCGGAGAGGGCATGACCAAGTTGCTTCATGGTTTATTGAGCTGGGCACCACTAGAAATGGAATAATCAGTTGAAAGCAGGAAGGCTCTCTACTGCAATTGGAGCATCTCCTCTTTCAACGAAAGCTCTGTTTGATGGATCTATTAACACAGAAAGTTGGCGATTTATTCACAAAGCAAGAACATGCACCCTACCTGTGGGAAGTATCATGGAATGCCATTTAAATCCTGCAGGAATGTTCTTTCCATCTTGAGACTCAGCACATGTTCTATGCCATTGTGGCCCGTCCTCTTCTTTTCGCATTGGACGACACAATGATGTGCTTGATCTTCTGCCGTTTGTGAGATCCAACACCTGCTATAAGTCATTGTTGATCAAACTTGTGAATTAGTAAACAGAACTGATCGCATTGACCTTGCAGCTGATAAACAGAGCAACTAACGTATAATCCTATTGGATGTGAAAACCCCATATGACACATCCAATAACATCAAACTAGTCAGAGACAATAACATCGTTAAATACACACCACTCAAGGAAGACATTCTGAAAAACTTACCAGGATGGAAAGTGTACCTTGAAACAATCTCAGTAGGTGCGGGATCGTGGTGTGTTGAAAACGAACCTGTATTTAAACAGGTTGGACTAAAGGCTAGTGCGATCAGGAAATTTGCGCTGACATCGATCAGGAGATGCATAGCCTGGTCGAGCAAAAAATTGGCGCTTTCATAACGGACAAGCTGGTACAATTGACGATTCCTTTCAAAAAGAGGGATTGTTTGCGACAGTGAGTCTGAAATGAGGACATAAATAAGGCTCCATTTGCAGCATAAAATCACATAAGTTCTTCTTATCGTTCTTTTTTTTTTTTTTTTGTTTAAATTTGACAGCATTTTGCTGGCCAAACCAAGATTTAATTATATCTTGGGGCGGGTCTTCAGGTCTGAAGAGGGCCATTGTCAATCTCGGCGTTAATACGTGTAGTTTCGAGGATTCATCCTCTGGGGCATTTATTTTTTTTATTTTTTGAAATTTTATGTCAATCTGTGCTTTGAAAGATTTTCTTATTAATTTGTTTAAATTGAAAAGTTTTCCAAAAATAAAATGATAGTAATTTAAATGTTTCAAATTAACGTATATTTTTGTTTTCAATTGATTATGCAACTAAGCCCCTATAGCTCAGGGGTAGAGCACTGGTCTCGTAAACCAGGGGTCGAGAGTTCAATTCTCTCTGGGGCATATATATTTTTTTCAACATTTTCCATAACATCAACATTAATGGAAACATTTTCATATCAAGAACATCAATTTTCCAATCCGTCACAAATTTCAAACATTTTATCCAAACATTTATTTAAAAAATTGGTTTTATACTTGTCAAGTAATTCTTGTTACTATTATCTTTGTATACGGTTAAATATATTGTATTTTCATATCATTATCAATCTATAAATAAAAATTTTCATTTTGTCAAATTAATTTTATTTCTGTTGTCGATATTAAAAATATTGTTGTTTCATCAAATTAAATTCAAAATATATTTATTTATAATCATGTAAATTAATAGATTTTTATTTATAAATAAAATCTTTTCTTGTCGTCTTTAAAAGGAGAATTAAAATTTTGATGAAACAAATTATTGAAAGTCATGAAAATAAATGTAAATTACGATTAATTTTATGTGATGTTTAAAGAATTTTAAATTGTAAAATTTTCATGGCCCCTATAGCTCAGGGGTAGAGCACTGGTCTTGTAAACCAGGGGTCGAGAGTTCAAATCTCTCTGGGGGCATTTATTTTTTTTATTTGAAATTTTTCATGTCAATCTGTGCTTTTGAAAGATTTTCTTATTAATTTGTTTAAATTTGAAAAGTTTTCCAAAAATAAAATGATAGTAATTTAAATGTTTCAAATTAACGTATATTTTTGTTTTCAATTGATTATGCAACTAAGCCCCTATAGCTCAGGGGTAGAGCACTGGTCTCGTAAACCAGGGGTCGAGAGTTCAATTCTCTCTGGGGGCATATATATTTTTTCAACATTTTCCATAACATCAACATTAATGGAAACATTTTCATATCAAGAACATCAATTTTCCAATCCGTCACAAATTTCAAACATTTTATCCAAACATTTATTTAAAAAATTGGTTTTATACTTGTCAAGTAATTCTTGTTACTATTATCTTTGTATACGGTTAAATATATTGTATTTTCATATCATTATCAATCTATAAATAAAAATTTTCATTTTGTCAAATTAATTTTATTTCTGTTGTCGATATTAAAAATATTGTTGTTTCATCAAATTAAATTCAAAATATATTTATTTATAATCATGTAAATTAATAGATTTTTATTTATAAATAAAATCTTTTCTTGTCGTCTTTAAAAGGAGAATTAAAATTTTGATGAAACAAATTATTGAAAGTCATGAAAATAAATGTAAATTACGATTAATTTTATGTGATGTTTAAAGAATTTTAAATTGTAAAATTTTCATGGCCCCTATAGCTCAGGGGTAGAGCACTGGTCTTGTAAACCAGGGGTCGAGAGTTCAAATCTCTCTGGGGGCATTTATTTTTTTTATTTGAAATTTTTCATGTCAATCTGTGCTTTTGAAAGATTTTCTTATTAATTTGTTTAAATTTGAAAAGTTTTCCAAAAATAAAATGATAGTATTTAAATGTTTCAAATTAACGTATATTTTTGTTTTCAATTGATTATGCAACTAAGCCCCTATAGCTCAGGGGTAGAGCACTGGTCTCGTAAACCAGGGGTCGAGAGTTCAATTCTCTCTGGGGGCATATATATTTTTTTCAACATTTTCCATAACATCAACATTAATGGAAACATTTTCATATCAAGAACATCAATTTTCCAATCCGTCACAAATTTCAAACATTTTATCCAAACATTTATTTAAAAAATTGGTTTTATACTTGTCAAGTAATTCTTGTTACTATTATCTTTGTATACGGTTAAATATATTGTATTTTCATATCATTATCAATCTATAAAAAAAATTTTCATTTTGTCAAATTAATTTTATTTCTGTTGTCGATATTAAAAATATTGTTGTTTCATCAAATTAAATTCAAAATATATTTTTTATAATCATGTAAATTAATAGATTTTTATTTATAAATAAAATCTTTTCTTGTCGTCTTTAAAAGGAGAATTAAAATTTTGATGAAACAAATTATTGAAAGTCATGAAAATAAATGTAAATTACGATTAATTTTATGTGATGTTTAAAGAATTTTAAATTGTAAAATTTTCATGGCCCCTATAGCTCAGGGGTAGAGCACTGGTCTTGTAAACCAGGGGTCGAGAGTTCAAATCTCTCTGGGGGCATTTATTTTTTTTATTTGAAATTTTTCATGTCAATCTGTGCTTTTTCTTCTTATTTTGTTTAAATTTGAAAAGTTTTCCAAAAATAAAATGATAGTAATTTAAATGTTTCAAATTAACGTATATTTTTGTTTTCAATTGATTATGCAACTAAGCCCCTATAGCTCAGGGGTAGAGCACTGGTCTCGTAAACCAGGGGTCGAGAGTTCAATTCTCTCTGGGGGCATATATATTTTTTTCAACATTTTCCATAACATCAACATTAATGGAAACATTTTCATATCAAGAACATCAATTTTCCAATCCGTCACAAATTTCAAACATTTTATCCAAACATTTATTTAAAAAATTGGTTTTATACTTGTCAAGTAATTCTTGTTACTATTATCTTTGTATACGGTTAATATATTGTATTTTCATATCATTATCAATCTATAAATAAAAATTTTCATTTTGTCAAATTAATTTTATTTCTGTTGTCGATATTAAAAATATTGTTGTTTCATCAAATTAAATTCAAAATATATTTATTTATAATCATGTAAATTAATAGATTTTTATTTATAAATAAAATCTTTTCTTGTCGTCTTTAAAAGGAGAATTAAAATTTTGATGAAACAAATTATTGAAAGTCATGAAAATAAATGTAAATTACGATTAATTTTATGTGATGTTTAAAGAATTTTAAATTGTAAAATTTTCATGGCCCCTATAGCTCAGGGGTAGAGCACTGGTCTTGTAAACCAGGGGTCGAGAGTTCAAATCTCTCTGGGGGCATTTATTTTTTTTATTTGAAATTTTTCATGTCAATCTGTGCTTTTGAAAGATTTTCTTATTAATTTGTTTAAATTTGAAAAGTTTTCCAAAAATAAAATGATAGTAATTTAAATGTTTCAAATTAACGTATATTTTTGTTTTCAATTGATTATGCAACTAAGCCCCTATAGCTCAGGGGTAGAGCACTGGTCTCGTAAACCAGGGGTCGAGAGTTCAATTCTCTCTGGGGGCATATATATTTTTTTCAACATTTTCCATAACATCAACATTAATGGAAACATTTTCATATCAAGAACATCAATTTTCCAATCCGTCACAAATTTCAAACATTTTATCCAAACATTTATTTAAAAAATTGGTTTTATACTTGTCAAGTAATTCTTGTTACTATTATCTTTGTATACGGTTAAATATATTGTATTTTCATATCATTATCAATCTATAAATAAAAATTTTCATTTTGTCAAATTAATTTTATTTCTGTTGTCGATATTAAAAATATTGTTGTTTCATCAAATTAAATTCAAAATATATTTATTTATAATCATGTAAATTAATAGATTTTTATTTATAAATAAAATCTTTTCTTGTCGTCTTTAAAAGGAGAATTAAAATTTTGATGAAACAAATTATTGAAAGTCATGAAAATAAATGTAAATTACGATTAATTTTATGTGATGTTTAAAGAATTTTAAATTGTAAAATTTTCATGGCCCCTATAGCTCAGGGGTAGAGCACTGGTCTTGTAAACCAGGGGTCGAGAGTTCAAATCTCTCTGGGGGCATTTATTTTTTTTATTTGAAATTTTTCATGTCAATCTGTGCTTTTGAAAGATTTTCTTATTAATTTGTTTAAATTTGAAAAGTTTTCCAAAAATAAAATGATAGTAATTTAAATGTTTCAAATTAACGTATATTTTTTTTTCAATTGATTATGCAACTAAGCCCCTATAGCTCAGGGGTAGAGCACTGGTCTCGTAAACCAGGGGTCGAGAGTTCAATTCTCTCTGGGGGCATATATATTTTTTTCAACATTTTCCATAACATCAACATTAATGGAAACATTTTCATATCAAGAACATCAATTTTCCAATCCGTCACAAATTTCAAACATTTTATCCAAACATTTATTTAAAAAATTGGTTTTATACTTGTCAAGTAATTCTTGTTACTATTATCTTTGTATACGGTTAAATATATTGTATTTTCATATCATTATCAATCTATAAATAAAAATTTTCATTTTGTCAAATTAATTTTATTTCTGTTGTCGATATTAAAAATATTGTTGTTTCATCAAATTAAATTCAAAATATATTTATTTATAATCATGTAAATTAATAGATTTTTATTTATAAATAAAATCTTTTCTTGTCGTCTTTAAAAGGAGAATTAAAATTTTGATGAAACAAATTATTGAAAGTCATGAAAATAAATGTAAATTACGATTAATTTTATGTGATGTTTAAAGAATTTTAAATTGTAAAATTTTCATGGCCCCTATAGCTCAGGGGTAGAGCACTGGTCTTGTAAACCAGGGGTCGAGAGTTCAAATCTCTCTGGGGGCATTTTTTTTTTATTTGAAATTTTTCATGTCAATCTGTGCTTTTGAAAGATTTTCTTATTAATTTGTTTAAATTTGAAAAGTTTTCCAAAAATAAAATGATAGTAATTTAAATGTTTCAAATTAACGTATATTTTTGTTTTCAATTGATTATGCAACTAAGCCCCTATAGCTCAGGGGTAGAGCACTGGTCTCGTAAACCAGGGGTCGAGAGTTCAATTCTCTCTGGGGGCATATATATTTTTTTCAACATTTTCCATAACATCAACATTAATGGAAACATTTTCATATCAAGAACATCAATTTTCCAATCCGTCACAAATTTCAAACATTTTATCCAAACATTTATTTAAAAAATTGGTTTTATACTTGTCAAGTAATTCTTGTTACTATTATCTTTGTATACGGTTAAATATATTGTATTTTCATATCATTATCAATCTATAAATAAAAATTTTCATTTTGTCAAATTAATTTTATTTCTGTTGTCGATATTAAAAATATTGTTTTTCATCAAATTAAATTCAAAATATATTTATTTATAATCATGTAAATTAATAGATTTTTATTTATAAATAAAATCTTTTCTTGTCGTCTTTAAAAGGAGAATTAAAATTTTGATGAAACAAATTATTGAAAGTCATGAAAATAAATGTAAATTACGATTAATTTTATGTGATGTTTAAAGAATTTTAAATTGTAAAATTTTCATGGCCCCTATAGCTCAGGGGTAGAGCACTGGTCTTGTAAACCAGGGGTCGAGAGTTCAAATCTCTCTGGGGGCATTTATTTTTTTTATTTGAAATTTTTCATGTCAATCTGTGCTTTTGAAAGATTTTCTTATTAATTTGTTTAAATTTGAAAAGTTTTCCAAAATAAAATGATAGTAATTTAAATGTTTCAAATTAACGTATATTTTTGTTTTCAATTGATTATGCAACTAAGCCCCTATAGCTCAGGGGTAGAGCACTGGTCTCGTAAACCAGGGGTCGAGAGTTCAATTCTCTCTGGGGGCATATATATTTTTTTCAACATTTTCCATAACATCAACATTAATGGAAACATTTTCATATCAAGAACATCAATTTTCCAATCCGTCACAAATTTCAAACATTTTATCCAAACATTTATTTAAAAAATTGGTTTTATACTTGTCAAGTAATTCTTGTTACTATTATCTTTGTATACGGTTAAATATATTGTATTTTCATATCATTATCAATCAATCAGGTCATTTTGTCAAATTAATTTTATTTCTGTTGTCGATATTAAAAATATTGTTGTTTCATCAAATTAAATTCAAAATATATTTATTTATAATCATGTAAATTAATAGATTTTTATTTATAAATAAAATCTTTTCTTGTCGTCTTTAAAAGGAGAATTAAAATTTTGATGAAACAAATTATTGAAAGTCATGAAAATAAATGTAAATTACGATTAATTTTATGTGATGTTTAAAGAATTTTAAATTGTAAAATTTTCATGGCCCCTATAGCTCAGGGGTAGAGCACTGGTCTTGTAAACCAGGGGTCGAGAGTTCAAATCTCTCTGGGGGCATTTATTTTTTTTATTTGAAATTTTTCATGTCAATCTGTGCTTTTGAAAGATTTTCTTATTAATTTGTTTAAATTTGAAAAGTTTTCCAAAAATAAAATGATAGTAATTTAAATGTTTCAAATTAACGTATATTTTTGTTTTCAATTGATTATGCAACTAAGCCCCTATAGCTCAGGGGTAGAGCACTGGTCTCGTAAACCAGGGGTCGAGAGTTCAATTCTCTCTGGGGGCATATATATTTTTTTCAACATTTTCCATAACATCAACATTAATGGAAACATTTTCATATCAAGAACATCAATTTTCCAATCCGTCACAAATTTCAAACATTTTATCCAAACATTTATTTAAAAAATTGGTTTTATACTTGTCAAGTAATTCTTGTTACTATTATCTTTGTATACGGTTAAATATATTGTATTTTCATATCATTATCAATCTATAAATAAAAATTTTCATTTTGTCAAATTAATTTTATTTCTGTTGTCGATATTAAAAATATTGTTGTTTCATCAAATTAAATTCAAAATATATTTATTTATAATCATGTAAATTAATAGATTTTTATTTATAAATAAAATCTTTTCTTGTCGTCTTTAAAAGGAGAATTAAAATTTTGATGAAACAAATTATTGAAAGTCATGAAAATAAATGTAAATTACGATTAATTTATGTGATGTTTAAAGAATTTTAAATTGTAAAATTTTCATGGCCCCTATAGCTCAGGGGTAGAGCACTGGTCTTGTAAACCAGGGGTCGAGAGTTCAAATCTCTCTGGGGGCATTTTTTTTTTTATTTGAAATTTTTCATGTCAATCTGTGCTTTTGAAAGATTTTCTTATTAATTTGTTTAAATTTGAAAAGTTTTCCAAAAATAAAATGATAGTAATTTAAATGTTTCAAATTAACGTATATTTTTGTTTTCAATTGATTATGCAACTAAGCCCCTATAGCTCAGGGGTAGAGCACTGGTCTCGTAAACCAGGGGTCGAGAGTTCAATTCTCTCTGGGGGCATATATATTTTTTTCAACATTTTCCATAACATCAACATTAATGGAAACATTTTCATATCAAGAACATCAATTTTCCAATCCGTCACAAATTTCAAACATTTTATCCAAACATTTATTTAAAAAATTGGTTTTATACTTGTCAAGTAATTCTTGTTACTATTATCTTTGTATACGGTTAAATATATTGTATTTTCATATCATTATCAATCTAAATAAAAAATCAGTGTGATTTCTGTTCGATATTAAAAATATTGTTGTTTCATCAAATTAAATTCAAATATATTTATTTATAATCATGTAAATTAATAGATTTTTATTTATAAATAAAATCTTTTCTTGTCGTCTTTAAAAGGAGAATTAAAATTTTGATGAAACAAATTATTGAAAGTCATGAAAATAAATGTAAATTACGATTAATTTTATGTGATGTTTAAAGAATTTTAAATTGTAAAATTTTCATGGCCCCTATAGCTCAGGGGTAGAGCACTGGTCTTGTAAACCAGGGGTCGAGAGTTCAAATCTCTCTGGGGGCATTTATTTTTTTTATTTGAAATTTTTCATGTCAATCTGTGCTTTTGAAAGATTTTCTTATTAATTTGTTTAAATTTGAAAAGTTTTCCAAAAATAAAATGATAGTAATTTAAATGTTTCAAATTAACGTATATTTTTGTTTTCAATTGATTATGCAACTAAGCCCCTATAGCTCAGGGGTAGAGCACTGGTCTCGTAAACCAGGGGTCGAGAGTTCAATTCTCTCTGGGGGCATATATATTTTTTTCAACATTTTCCATAACATCAACATTAATGGAAACATTTTCATATCAAGAACATCAATTTTCCAATCCGTCACAAATTTCAAACATTTTATCCAAACATTTATTTAAAAATTGGTTTTATACTTGTCAAGTAATTCTTGTTACTATTATCTTTGTATACGGTTAAATATATTGTATTTTCATATCATTATCAATCTATAAATAAAAATTTTCATTTTGTCAAATTAATTTTATTTCTGTTGTCGATATTAAAAATATTGTTTTTCATCAAATTAAATTCAAAATATATTTATTTATAATCATGTAAATTAATAGATTTTTATTTATAAATAAAATCTTTTCTTGTCGTCTTTAAAAGGAGAATTAAAATTTTGATGAAACAAATTATTGAAAGTCATGAAAATAAATGTAAATTACGATTAATTTTATGTGATGTTTAAAGAATTTTAAATTGTAAAATTTTCATGGCCCCTATAGCTCAGGGGTAGAGCACTGGTCTTGTAAACCAGGGGTCGAGAGTTCAAATCTCTCTGGGGCATTTATTTTTTTTATTTGAAATTTTTCATGTCAATCTGTGCTTTTGAAAGATTTTCTTATTAATTTGTTTAAATTTGAAAAGTTTTCCAAAAATAAAATGATAGTAATTTAAATGTTTCAAATTAACGTATATTTTTGTTTTCATTATTCTATTGCCTCTCAACCAGGGTCTCGGGGGTAGAGCAGGGGTCGAGAGTTCAATTCTCTCTGGGGGCATATATATTTTTTTCAACATTTTCCATAACATCAACATTAATGGAAACATTTTCATATCAAGAACATCAATTTTCCAATCCGTCACAAATTTCAAACATTTTATCCAAACATTTATTTAAAAAATTGGTTTTATACTTGTCAAGTAATTCTTGTTACTATTATCTTTGTATACGGTTAAATATATTGTATTTTCATATCATTATCAATCTATAAATAAAAATTTTCATTTTGTCAAATTAATTTTATTTCTGTTGTCGATATTAAAAATATTGTTGTTTCATCAAATTAAATTCAAAATATATTTATTTATAATCATGTAAATTAATAGATTTTTATTTATAAATAAAATCTTTTCTTGTCGTCTTTAAAAGGAGAATTAAAAATTTTGATGAAACAAATTATTGAAAGTCATGAAAATAAATGTAAATTACGATTAATTTTATGTGATGTTTAAAGAATTTTAAATTGTAAAATTTTCATGGCCCCTATAGCTCAGGGGTAGAGCACTGGTCTTGTAAACCAGGGGTCGAGAGTTCAAATCTCTCTGGGGGCATTTATTTTTTTTATTTGAAATTTTTCATGTCAATCTGTGCTTTTGAAAGATTTTCTTATTAATTTGTTTAAATTTGAAAAGTTTTCCAAAAATAAAATGATAGTAATTTAAATGTTTCAAATTAACGTATATTTTTGTTTTCAATTGATTATGCAACTAAGCCCCTATAGCTCAGGGGTAGAGCACTGGTCTCGTAAACCAGGGTCGAGAGTTCAATTCTCTCTGGGGGCATATATATTTTTTTCAACATTTTCCATAACATCAACATTAATGGAAACATTTTCATATCAAGAACATCAATTTTCCAATCCGTCACAAATTTCAAACATTTTATCCAAACATTTATTTAAAAAATTGGTTTTATACTTGTCAAGTAATTCTTGTTACTATTATCTTTGTATACGGTTAAATATATTGTATTTTCATATCATTATCAATCTATAAATAAAAATTTTCATTTTGTCAAATTAATTTTATTTCTGTTGTCGATATTAAAAATATTGTTGTTTCATCAAATTAAATTCAAAATATATTTATTTATAATCATGTAAATTAATAGATTTTATTTATAATAAAATCTTTTCTTGTCGTCTTTAAAGGAGAATTAAAATTTTGATGAAACAAATTATTGAAAGTCATGAAAATAAATGTAAATTACGATTAATTTTATGTGATGTTTAAAGAATTTTAAATTGTAAAATTTTCATGGCCCCTAGCTCAGGGGTAGAGCACTGGTCTTGTAAACCAGGGGTCGAGAGTTCAAATCTCTCTGGGGGCATTTTTTTTTTTATTTGAAATTTTTCATGTCAATCTGTGCTTTTGAAAGATTTTCTTATTAATTTGTTTAAATTTGAAAAGTTTTCCAAAAATAAAATGATAGTAATTTAAATGTTTCAAATTAACGTATATTTTTGTTTTCAATTGATTATGCAACTAAGCCCCTATAGCTCAGGGGTAGAGCACTGGTCTCGTAAACCAGGGGTCGAGAGTTCAATTCTCTCTGGGGGCATATATATTTTTTCAACATTTTCCATAACATCAACATTAATGGAAACATTTTCATATCAAGAACATCAATTTTCCAATCCGTCACAAATTTCAAACATTTTATCCAAACATTTATTTAAAAAATTGGTTTTATACTTGTCAAGTAATTCTTGTTACTATTATCTTTGTATACGGTTAAATATATTGTATTTTCATATCATTATCAATCTATAAATAAAAATTTTCATTTTGTCAAATTAATTTTATTTCTGTTGTCGATATTAAAAATATTGTTGTTTCATCAAATTAAATTCAAAATATATTTATTTATAATCATGTAAATTAATAGATTTTTATTTATAAATAAAATCTTTTCTTGTCGTCTT
The DNA here is from genome assembly GCA_018340805.1 of Microvelia longipes. Classification (NCBI taxonomy): domain Eukaryota; kingdom Metazoa; phylum Arthropoda; class Insecta; order Hemiptera; family Veliidae; genus Microvelia; species Microvelia longipes. Next base: position 1,059 of record JACMZG010000312.1, on the reverse strand, counting down.
TAAAAGGAGAATTAAAATTTTGATGAAACAAATTATTGAAAGTCATGAAAATAAATGTAAATTACGATTAATTTTATGTGATGTTTAAAGAATTTTAAATTGTAAAATTTTCATGGCCCCTATAGCTCAGGGGTAGAGCACTGGTCTTGTAAACCAGGGGTCGAGAGTTCAAATCTCTCTGGGGGCATTTATTTTTTTTATTTGAAATTTTTCATGTCAATCTGTGCTTTTGAAAGATTTTCTTATTAATTTGTTTTAAATTTGAAAAGTTTTCCAAAATAAAATGATAGTAATTTAAATGTTTCAAATTAACGTATATTTTTGTTTTCAATTGATTATGCAACTAAGCCCCTATAGCTCAGGGGTAGAGCACTGGTCTCGTAAACCAGGGGTCGAGAGTTCAATTCTCTCTGGGGGCATATATATTTTTTTCAACATTTTCCATAACATCAACATTAATGGAAACATTTTCATATCAAGAACATCAATTTTCCAATCCGTCACAAATTTCAAACATTTTATCCAAACATTTATTTAAAAAATTGGTTTTATACTTGTCAAGTAATTCTTGTTACTATTATCTTTGTATACGGTTAAATATATTGTATTTTCATATCATTATCAATCTATAAATAAAAATTTTCATTTTGTCAAATTAATTTTATTTCTGTTGTCGATATTAAAAATATTGTTGTTTCATCAAATTAAATTCAAAATATATTTATTTATAATCATGTAAATTAATAGATTTTTATTTATAAATAAAATCTTTTCTTGTCGTCTTTAAAAGGAGAATTAAAATTTTGATGAAACAAATTATTGAAAGTCATGAAAATAAATGTAAATTACGATTAATTTTATGTGATGTTTAAAGAATTTTAAATTGTAAAATTTTCATGGCCCCTATAGCTCAGGGGTAGAGCACTGGTCTTGTAAACCAGGGGTCGAGAGTTCAAATCTCTCTGGGGCATTTATTTTTTTTATTTGAAATTTTTCATGTCAATCTGTGCTTTTGAAAGATTTTCTTATTAATTTGTTTAAATTTGAAAAGTTTTCCAA
>JACMZG010000311.1:19530-40202 GCA_018340805.1 Microvelia longipes | reverse complement strand
AGTGAGGATCGAATCACGACTTCAGATTTGAGACTGACGCAGCTCCTACTGCGCTATCGAGGCTTGTGAATGTAGTTTCAAAATTTATCAAAATACAATTTTCTTTTTCTTATTTTACCATAACATCAATTTTATGGTAAATGATGATTTGCTTTTATCATTTAGCATTTGATAATATGGTATTTATTTCATTTGAAAAATATTTTCAAAAAAATTGAAAAAACTCATTCTTTTTAAAATATTTCTTGTCATTTCAAATGCCATTCATCAAAATTTCAATATCATGTAATATCGATTTTCAAAATTACGATGTTGATGTGAAAAATCAAAAAAAATGTGAAAGCAAAAAATATGGCCCGAGTTGAGGATTCGACAACTCACGGCTCGATTATGAGGATGACGCGATACCTTACTGCCGCCTATCGAGGCTTGAAATTTGTAGTTTCAAAATTCATCAAAAACTTTTCATTTTCTTATTTTACCATTTAACATCAATGTTATGGTAAAATGGATGATTGCTTATTTCATTTCATTTAGATTGATAAATATTTTATTTATTTTCATTTTGAAAATATTCAAAAAAATTGAAAAAAACTCTGTCTTTTAAAAACTTGTCATTTCAAATGCTTTCATTCAAAAATTCATTCAAGATAATAATCGATTTTCAATTAACGATTGATTGATGTGAAACCAAATCAAAAAAATGTGAAAGCAAAACTATATGCCGAGTTGAGGATCGAAATCACGACCTTCAGTTATGAGACTGACCGCGCTACCTTTTACTGCGCTATGAGGCTTGAATGTAGTTCAAAATCATCAAAATTACATTTTCATTTTCTTATTTTACACATTAACATCATGTTTGGTAAAATGATGATTTTGCTTGTTTCTCATTTAGCATTTGCATAAAATTTACTTATTCATTGAAAAATATTTTCAAAAAATTGAAAAAATCATTCTTTAAAAATATTTGTCATATTCAAAATGCGATTTCATCAAATTTCATATCATGATAATAATCGATTTTTCAATTTACGATTGATTAGATGTGAAAAATCAAAAAAATGTGGGAGAAATGAAAGCAAAAAAATTGGCCGAGTGAGGTCGAAACTCACGACTTCAGTTATTGGACTGACGCGTACTTACTTGGACGCTTCGAGGCTTGAATGTAGTTTAAAAATTCATCAAATACATTTTTCATTTTCTATTTTACCATACATCAATGCGTATTGGTAAATGATGATTTAGCTTTCAATCATTTAGCATTTGATAAATATTTATTTTATTTCATTTGAATATTTCAAAAACTTGAAAAAACTCATTTCTTTAAAATATCTTGTCAATTTCAAATTGCATTCATCAAAATCTCAATATTTATGATAATAATACGGTTTTCAAATTACGATGATTGATTGTGAAAATCAAAAAATGTGAAGCAAAAAGTATTATGCCCGAGTTGGGATCGAACTCACGACTTTCAGCTTATGAGATGACGCAGCTACTACTGCGCTATCGAGGCTTGATGTAGTTCAAAATTCAATCAAAATACTTTTTTTCTTATTTTTACCTAACATCAAATGTTATTGGTAAATGTGATTGCTTTTCATCATTTAGTCATTTGATAACTATTATTTATTTTATTTGAAAAATATTTCAAAAAAATTGGAAAAAACTCATTCTTTAAAATATCTTTGTCATTTCAAATGCATGATTCATCAAAATCAATATCAGATAATAATCGATTTTCAATTACGATTGATGATGTTAAAAATCAAAAAAAATGTGAAGCAAAAAAAATATGCCCGATGAGGATCGAACTCACGACCTTCAAGATTATAGACTGACGCGCTACTACTGCGCTATCGAGGCTTGAATGTAGTTTCAAAAATTCATCAAAATAACTTTCATTTTCTTATTTACCATAACATCATGTTATGGTAAAAAGATGATTTGCTTTCATCATTAGCATTTGATAAATATTTATTATTTCATTTGAAAAATTTTCAAAAAATTGAAAAAAATCATTCTTTAAATACTTGTCATTTCAAATGCATTTCATCAAAATCAATATCATGTGAAAAATCGATTTCAAATTACGAGTGATTGATGTGGAAAAATCAAAAAAAAGTGTAAAGCAAAAAAATATGCCCGAGTGAGGATCGAACTCACGACCTTCAGATTAGAGACTGACGCGCTACTGCGCTATCGAGGCTGAATGTAGTTTCAAAAATTCATCAAAATACATTTTCATTTCTTATTTTACCATAACATCAATGTTAGGTAAAATGATGATTGCTTTTCATCATTTAGCATTGATAAATATTTATATTTCATTTTGAAAAATATTTCAAAAAAATTGAAAAAACCATCTTTAAATATCTTGTCATTAAATCATTAATCAAAATCAATTATACTAATATCGATTTTCAAATTACGATTGATTGAGTGAAAATCAAAAAATGTGATCAAAAAAACCCCAGTGAGGATCGAACTCACGACTTCAGATTATGAGACTGAGCGCACCTACTGCGCTATCGAGGCTTGAATGTAGTTTCAAAAATTCATCAAAATACATTTTCATTTTCTTATTACCATAACATCAGTTATGGTAAATGATGATTTGCTTTTCATCATTTAGCATTGATAAATATTATTTTATTTCATTTGGAAAAATATTCAAAAAAATTGAAAAATTCATCTTAAATATCTGTCATTTCAATGCATTCATCACAAATCAAAATCATGAAATAATCGATTTCAAATACGATGATTGATGTAAAATCAAAAAAATGTGAAAGCAAAAAATATGCCCGAGAGGATCGAACTCACGACTCAGATATGAGACGACGCTACTACTGCGCTATCGAAGGCTTGAATGTAGTTTCAAAATTCATCAAATACATTTTCATTTCTTATTTTACCAATTATCAATGTTATGTAAAATGATGGATTTGCTTTCATCATTTAGCACTTGAAATATTATTTATTTCATTTGAAAATATTTCAAAAAATTGAAAAAACTCATTCTTTAAAATATCTTGTCATTTCAAAGCATTTCATCAAAACAATATCAGATAAATAATCGATTTTCAAATTACGATTGATTGATTGAAAAATCTAAAAAAAAATGTGAAAGCAAAAAAATATATGCCCCCGAGTGAGGATCGAACTCACGCCTAGTATGAGACTGACGCGCTACTACTGCGCTATCGAGGCTGAATGTTTTCAAAAATTCATCAAAATAACATTTCATTTCTATTTACCATAACATCAATGTATGGTAAATGATGATTGCTTTTCATCATTTAGCATTTGATAAATATTTATTTATTCATTGAAAAAAATGTTCAAAAATTGAAAATCAAATCATTCTAAAATATCTTTCATTTCAAATTGCATTTCGTCAAAATTCAATATCATGATAAAATCGATTTTAAATTACGATTGTTGATGTGAAAATCAAGCAAAAAAAAATGCCCGAGAGGACACTCACGACCTCAGAATTGAGACTGACGCGCCCTACTGCGCTATCGAGGCTTGAATTAGTTTCAAAATCATCAAAATACATTTTCATTTTCTTATTTTTTTACCAACATCACATTGTTATGGTAAAATGATGATTTGCTTCATCATTTAGCATTTGATAAATATTTATTTATTCATTTGAAAAATATTCAAAAAAATTGAAAAAAACTCATTCTTTAAAATATCTTGTCATTTCAAATGCATTTCATCAAATTCATTCATCAATAATAATCGATTCAATTACGATTGATTGATGTGAAAAATCAAAAAATGTGAAAGCAAAAAAATATGCCCGAGTGAGATCGAACTCACGACCTTCAGATTATGAGACTGACGCGCTACCTACTGCGCTATCGGGCTTGAATGTAGTTTCAAAAATTCATCAAAATACATTTTCATTTTCTATTTTACCATACATCAATTTATGGAAAATGATGATGCTTTTCATCATTAGCATTTTGATAAATATTATTTATTTCATTTGAAAAATATTTCAAAAAAATTGAAAAAACTCATTCTTTAAAATATCTTGTCATTCAAATGCATTTCATCAAAATTCAATATCATGATAATAATCGATTTTCAAATTACGATTGATTGATGTGAAAATCAAAAAAATGTGAAAGAAAAAAAAATATGCCCGAGTGAGGATCGAACTCACGACCTTCAGATATGAGACTGACGCGCTACCTACTGCGCTATCGAGGCTTGAATGTAGTTTCAAAAATTCATCAAAATACATTTCATTTTCTTATTTACCATAACATCAATGTTATGGTAAAATGATGATTTGCTTTTCATATTTAGCATTTGATAATATTTATTTATTTCATTTGAAAATATTCAAAAAAATTGAAAAAAACTCATTCTTTAAATATCTTGTCATTTCAAATGCATTCATCAAAATTCAATATCATGATAATAATCGATTTTCAAATTACGATTGATTGATGTGAAAAATCAAAAAAAATGTGAAAGCAAAAAAATATGCCCCGAGTGAGGATCGAACTCACGACCTTCAATTATGAGACTGACGCGCGCTACCTACTGCGCTATCGAGGCTTGAATGTAGTTTCAAAAATTCATCAAAATACATTTTCATTTTCTTATTTTACCATAACATCAATGTTATGGTAAATGATGATTTGCTTTTCATCATTTACATTTGATAAATTTTATTTTATTTCATTTGAAAAAATATTTCAAAAAATTGAAAAAACTCATTCTTTAAAATATCTTGTCATTTCAAATGCATTTCATCAAAATCAATATCATGATAATAATCGATTTCAAATTACGATTGATGATGTGAAAAATCAAAAAAATGTGAAAGCAAAAAATATATGCCCCGAGTGAGGATCGAACTCACGACCTTCAGATTATGAGACTGACGCGCTACCTACTGCGCTATCGAGGCTTGAATGTATTTTCAAAATTCATCAAATACATTTTCATTTCTTATTTTACCATAACATCAATGTTATGGTAAAATGATGATTTGCTTTTCATCATTTAGCATTTGAATAAATATTTATTTATTTCATTTGAAAAATATTTCAAAAAAATTGAAAAAACTCATTCTTTAAAATATCTTGTCATTTCAAATGCATTTCATCAAAATTCAATATCATGATAATAATCGATTTTCAAATTACGATTGATTGATGTGAAAAATCAAAAAAAAATGTGAAAGCAAAAAAAATATTGCCCCGAGTGAGGATCGAACTCACGACCTTCAGATTATGAGACTGACGCGCTACCTACTGCGCTATCGAGGCTTGAATGTAGTTTCAAAAATTCATCAAAATACATTTTCATTTTCTATATTTTACATAACATCAATGTTAGGTAAAATGATGATTTGCTTTTCATCATTTAGCATTTGATAATATTTATTTATTTCATTTGAAAAAATTTCAAAAAATTGAAAAAACTCATTCTTTAAAAATCTTGTCATTTCAAATGCATTCATCAAAATTCAAATCATGATAATAATCGATTTTCAAATTACGATTGATTGATGTGAAAAATCAAAAATGTGAAAGCAAAAAATATGCCCCGAGTGAGGATCGAACACGACCTTCAGATATGAGACTGACGCGCTACCTACTGCGCTATCGAGGCTTGAATGTAGTTTCAAAAATTCATCAAAATACATTTCATTTCTTATTTACCATAACATCAATGTTATGGTAAAATGATGATTTGCTTTTCATCATTTAGCTTTGATAAATATTTATTTATTTCATTTGAAAAATATTTCAAAAAAATTGAAAAACTTCACTTAAAAATTCTGTCATTTCAAATGCATTCATCAAATTCAATATCATGATAATAATCGATTTTCAAATTACGATTGATTGATGTGAAAAATCAAAAAAAATGTGAAAGCAAAAAAAATATGCCCCGAGTGAGGATCGAACTCACGACCTTCAGATTATGAGACTGACGCGCTACCTACTGCGCTATCGAGGCTTGAATGTAGTTTCAAAATTCATCAAAATACATTTTCATTTTCTTATTTTACAAACATCAATGTTATGGTAAAATGATGATTTGCTTTTCATCATTTAGCATTTGATAAATATTTATTTATTTCATTTGAAAAATATTCAAAAAATTGAAAAAACTCATTCTTTAAAATATCTTGTCATTTCAAATGCATTTCATCAAAATTCAATATCATGATAATAATCGATTTTCAAATTACGATTGATTGATGTGAAAAATCAAAAAAAATGTGAAAGCAAAAAAAATATGCCCCGAGTGAGGATCGAACTCACGACCTCAGATTATGAGACTGACGCGCTACCTACTGCGCTATCGAGGCTTGAATGTAGTTTCAAAAATTCATCAAAATACATTTTTTTATATTTTACCATAATCAATGTTATGGTAAAATGATGATTTGCTTTTCATCATTTAGATTTATAATATTTATTTTCATTTGAAAAATATTCAAAAAAAATTGAAAAAACTCATTCTTTAAAATATCTTGTCATTTCAAATGCATTTCATCAAAATTCAATATCATGATAATAATCGATTTTCAAATTACGATTGATTGATGTGAAAAATCAAAAAATGTGAAAGCAAAAAAAATATGCCCCGAGTGAGGATCGAACTCACGACCTTCAGATTATGAGACTGACGCGCTACCTACTGCGCTATCGAGGCTTGAATGTAGTTTCAAAAATTCATCAAAATACATTTTCATTTTCTTATTTTACCATAACATCAATGTTATGGTAAAATGATGATTTGCTTTTCATCATTTTAGCATTTGATAAATATTTATTTATTTCATTTGAAAAATATTTCAAAAAAATTGAAAAAACTCATTCTTTAAATATCTTGTCATTTTCAAATGCATTCATCAAATTCAATCATGATAATAATCGATTTTCAAATTACGATTGATTGATGTGAAAAATCAAAAAAAATGTGAAAGCAAAAAAAATATGCCCGAGTGAGGATCGAACTCACGACCTTCAGATTATGAGACTGACGCGCTACCTACTGCGCTATCGAGGCTTGAATGTAGTTTCAAAAATTCATCAAAATACATTTTCATTTTCTTATTTTACCATAACATCAATGTTATGGTAAAATGATGATTTGCTTTCATCATTTAGCATTTGATAAATATTTATTTATTTCATTTGAAAATATTTCAAAAAAATTGAAAAAACTCATTCTTTAAAATATCTTGTCATTTCAAATGCATTTCATCAAAAATTCAATATCATGATAATAATCGATTTTCAAATTACGATTGATTGATGTGAAAAATCAAAAAAATGTGAAAGCAAAAAAAATATGCCCGAGTGAGGATCGAACTCACGACCTTCAGATTATGAGACTGACGCGCTACCTACTGCGCTATCGAGGCTTGAATGTAGTTCAAAAATTCATCAAAATACATTTTCATTTTCTTATTTTACCATAACATCAATGTTATGGTAAAATGATGATTTGCTTTTCATCATTTAGCATTTGATAAATATTATTTATTTCATTTGAAAAATATTTCAAAAAAATTGAAAAAACTCATTCTTTAAATATCTTGTCATTTCAAATGCATTTCATCAAAATTCATATCATATAATAATCGATTTTCAAATTACGATTGATTGATGTGAAAAATCAAAAAAAATGTGAAAGCAAAAAAAATATGCCCCGAGTGAGGATCGAACTCACGACCTTCAGATTATGAGACTGACGCGCTACCTACTGCGCTATCGAGGCTTGAATGTAGTTTCAAAAATTCATCAAAATACATTTTCATTTTCTTATTTTACCATAACATCAATGTTATGGTAAAATGATGATTTGCTTTTCATCATTAGCATTTGATAAATATTTATTTATTTCATTTGAAAAATATTTCAAAAAAATTGAAAAAAATTCTTTTAAAATATCTTGTCATTTCAAATGCATTTCATCAAAATTCAATATCATGATAATAATCGATTTTCAAATTACGATTGATTGATGTGAAAAATCAAAAAAATGTGAAAGCAAAAAAAATATGCCCCGAGTGAGGATCGAACTCACGACCTTCAGATTATGAGACTGACGCGCTACCTACTGCGCTATCGAGGCTTGAATGTAGTTTCAAAAATTCATCAAAATACATTTTCATTTTCTTATTTTACCATAACATCAATGTTATGGTAAAATGATGATTTGCTTTTCATCATTTAGCATTTGATAAATATTTATTTATTTCATTTGAAAAATATTTCAAAAAAATTGAAAAAACTCATTCTTTAAAATATCTTGTCATTTCAAATGCATTTCATCAAAATTCAATATCATGATAATAATCGATTTTCAAATTACGATTGATTGATGAAAATCAAAAAAAATGTGAAAGCAAAAAAAATATGCCCGAGTGAGGATCGAACTCACGACCTTCAGATTATGAGACTGACGCGCTACCTACTGCGCTATCGAGGCTTGAATGTAGTTTCAAAAATTCATCAAATACATTTTCATTTTCTTATTTTACCATAACATCAATGTTATGGTAAAATGATGATTTGCTTTTCATCATTTAGCATTTGATAAATATTTATTTATTTCATTTGAAAAATTTCAAAAAAATTGAAAAAACTCATTCTTAAAATATCTTGTCATTTCAAATGCATTTCATCAAAATTCAATCATATGATAATAATCGATTTTCAAATTACGATTGATTGATGTGAAAAATCAAAAAAAATGTGAAAGCAAAAAAAATATGCCCGAGTGAGGATCGAACTCACGACCTTCAGATTATGAGACTGACGCGCTACCTACTGCGCTATCGAGGCTTGAATGTAGTTTCAAAAATTCATCAAAATACATTTTCATTTTCTTATTTTACCATAACATCAATGTTATGGTAAAATGATGATTTGCTTTTCATCATTTAGCATTTGATAAATATTTATTTATTTCATTTGAAAAATATTTCAAAAAAATTGAAAAAACTCATTCTTTAAAATATCTTGTCATTTCAAATGCATTTCATCAAAATTCAATATCATGATAATAATCGATTTTCAAATTACGATTGATTGATGTGAAAAATCAAAAAAAATGTGAAAGCAAAAAAAATATGCCCCGAGTGAGGATCGAACTCACGACCTTCAGATTATGAGACTGACGCGCTACCTACTGCGCTATCGAGGCTTGAATGTAGTTTCAAAAATTCATCAAAATACATTTTCATTTTCTTATTTTACCATAACATCAATGTTATGGTAAAATGATGATTTGCTTTTCATCATTTAGCATTTGATAAATATTTATTTATTTCATTTGAAAAATATTTCAAAAAAATTGAAAAAACTCATTCTTTAAAATATCTTGTCATTTCAAATGCATTTCATCAAAATTCAATATCATGATAATAATCGATTTTCAAATTACGATTGATTGATGTGAAAAATCAAAAAAAATGTGAAAGCAAAAAAAATATGCCCCGAGTGAGGATCGAACTCACGACCTTCAGATTATGAGACTGACGCGCTACCTACTGCGCTATCGAGGCTTGAATGTAGTTTCAAAATTCATCAAAATACATTTTCATTTTCTTATTTTACCATAACATCAATGTTATGGTAAAATGATGATTTGCTTTTCATCATTTAGCATTTGATAAAATATTATTTATTTCATTTGAAAAATATTTCAAAAAAATTGAAAAAACTCATTCTTTAAAATATCTTGTCATTTCAAATGCATTTCATCAAAATTCAATATCATGATAATAATCGATTTTCAAATTACGATTGATTGATGTGAAAAATCAAAAAAAATGTGAAAGCAAAAAAAATATGCCCGAGTGAGGATCGAACTCACGACCTTCAGATTATGAGACTGACGCGCTACCTACTGCGCTATCGAGGCTTGAATGTAGTTTCAAAAATTCATCAAAATACATTTTCATTTTCTTATTTTACCATAACATCAATGTTATGGTAAAATGATGATTTGCTTTTCATCATTTAGCATTTGATAAATATTTATTTATTTCATTTGAAAAATATTTCAAAAAAATTGAAAAAACTCATTCTTTAAAATATCTTGTCATTTCAAATGCATTTCATCAAAATTCAATATCATGATAATAATCGATTTTCAAATTACGATTGATTGATGTGAAAAATCAAAAAAAATGTGAAAGCAAAAAAAAATATGCCCCGAGTGAGGATCGAACTCACGACCTTCAGATTATGAGACTGACGCGCTACCTACTGCGCTATCGAGGCTTGAATGTAGTTTCAAAAATTCATCAAAATACATTTTCATTTTCTTATTTTACCATACATCAATGTTATGGTAAAATGATGATTTGCTTTTCATCATTTAGCATTTGATAAATATTTATTTATTTCATTTGAAAAATATTTCAAAAAAATTGAAAAAACTCATTCTTTAAAATATCTTGTCATTTCAAATGCATTTCATCAAAATTCAATATCATGATAATAATCGATTTTCAAATTACGATTGATTGATGTGAAAAATCAAAAAAAATGTGAAAGCAAAAAAAATATGCCCCGAGTGAGGATCGAACTCACGACCTTCAGATTATGAGACTGACGCGCTACCTACTGCGCTATCGAGGCTTGAATGTAGTTTCAAAAATTCATCAAAATACATTTTCATTTTCTTATTTTACCATAACATCAATGTTATGGTAAAATGATGATTTGCTTTTCATCATTTAGCATTTGATAAATATTTATTTATTTCATTTGAAAAATATTTCAAAAAAATTGAAAAAACTCATTCTTTAAAATATCTTGTCATTTCAAATGCATTTCATCAAAATTCAATATCATGATAATAATCGATTTTCAAATTACGATTGATTGATGTGAAAAATCAAAAAAAATGTGAAAGCAAAAAAAATATGCCCCGAGTGAGGATCGAACTCACGACCTTCAGATTATGAGACTGACGCGCTACCTACTGCGCTATCGAGGCTTGAATGTAGTTTCAAAAATTCATCAAAATACATTTTCATTTTCTTATTTTACCATAACATCAATGTTATGGTAAAATGATGATTTGCTTTTCATCATTTAGCATTTGATAAATATTTATTTATTTCATTTGAAAAATATTTCAAAAAAATTGAAAAAACTCATTCTTTAAAATATCTTGTCATTTCAAATGCATTTCATCAAAATTCAATATCATGATAATAATCGATTTTCAAATTACGATTGATTGATGTGAAAAATCAAAAAAAATGTGAAAGCAAAAAAAATATGCCCCGAGTGAGGATCGAACTCACGACCTTCAGATTATGAGACTGACGCGCTACCTACTGCGCTATCGAGGCTTGAATGTAGTTTCAAAAATTCATCAAAATACATTTTCATTTTCTTATTTTACCATAACATCAATGTATGGTAAAATGATGATTTGCTTTTCATCATTTAGCATTTGATAAATATTTATTTATTTCATTTGAAAAATATTTCAAAAAAATTGAAAAACTCATTCTTTAAAATATCTTGTCATTTCAAATGCATTCATCAAAATTCAATATCATGATAATAATCGATTTTCAAATTACGATTGATTGATGTGAAAAATCAAAAAAAATGTGAAAGCAAAAAAAATATGCCCCGAGTGAGGATCGAACTCACGACCTTCAGATTATGAGACTGACGCGCTACCTACTGCGCTATCGAGGCTTGAATGTAGTTTCAAAAATTCATCAAAATACATTTTCATTTTCTTATTTTACCATAACATCAATGTTATGGTAAAATGATGATTTGCTTTTCATCATTTAGCATTTGATAAATATTTATTTATTTCATTTGAAAAATATTTCAAAAAAATTGAAAAAACTCATTCTTTAAATATCTTGTCATTTCAAATGCATTTCATCAAAATTCAATATCATGATAATAATCGATTTTCAAATTACGATTGATTGATGTGAAAAATCAAAAAAAATGTGAAAGCAAAAAAATATGCCCCGAGTGAGGATCGAACTCACGACCTTCAGATTATGAGACTGACGCGCTACCTACTGCGCTATCGAGGCTTGAATGTAGTTTCAAAAATTCATCAAAATACATTTTCATTTTCTTATTTTACCATAACATCAATGTTATGGTAAAATGATGATTTGCTTTTCATCATTTAGCATTTGATAAATATTTATTTATTTCATTTGAAAAATATTTCAAAAAAATTGAAAAAACTCATTCTTTAAAATATCTTGTCATTTCAAATGCATTTCATCAAAATTCAATATCATGATAATAATCGATTTTCAAATTACGATTGATTGATGTGAAAAATCAAAAAAAATGTGAAAGCAAAAAAAATATGCCCCGAGTGAGGATCGAACTCACGACCTTCAGATTATGAGACTGACGCGCTACCTACTGCGCTATCGAGGCTTGAATGTAGTTTCAAAAATTCATCAAAATACATTTTCATTTTCTTATTTTACCATAACATCAATGTTATGGTAAAATGATGATTTGCTTTTCATCATTTAGCATTTGATAAATATTTATTTATTTCATTTGAAAAATATTTCAAAAAAATTGAAAAAACTCATTCTTTAAAATATCTTGTCATTTCAAATGCATTTCATCAAAATTCAATATCATGATAATAATCGATTTTCAAATTACGATTGATTGATGTGAAAAATCAAAAAAAATGTGAAAGCAAAAAAAATATGCCCCGAGTGAGGATCGAACTCACGACCTTCAGATTATGAGACTGACGCGCTACCTACTGCGCTATCGAGGCTTGAATGTAGTTTCAAAAATTCATCAAAATACATTTTCATTTTCTTATTTTACCATAACATCAATGTTATGGTAAAATGATGATTTGCTTTTCATCATTTAGCATTTGATAAATATTTATTTATTTCATTTGAAAAATATTTCAAAAAAATTGAAAAAACTCATTCTTTAAAATATCTTGTCATTTCAAATGCATTTCATCAAAATTCAATATCATGATAATAATCGATTTTCAAATTACGATTGATTGATGTGAAAAATCAAAAAAATGTGAAAGCAAAAAAAATATGCCCCGAGTGAGGATCGAACTCACGACCTTCAGATTATGAGACTGACGCGCTACCTACTGCGCTATCGAGGCTTGAATGTAGTTTCAAAAATTCATCAAAATACATTTTCATTTTCTTATTTTACCATAACATCAATGTTATGGTAAAATGATGATTGCTTTTCATCATTTAGCATTTGATAAATATTTATTTATTTCATTTGAAAAATATTTCAAAAAAATTGAAAAAACTCATTCTTTAAAATATCTTGTCATTTCAAATGCATTTCATCAAAATTCAATATCATGATAATAATCGATTTTCAAATTACGATTGATTGATGTGAAAAATCAAAAAAAATGTGAAAGCAAAAAAAATATGCCCCGAGTGAGGATCGAACTCACGACCTTCAGATTATGAGACTGACGCGCTACCTACTGCGCTATCGAGGCTTGAATGTAGTTTCAAAAATTCATCAAAATACATTTTCATTTTCTTATTTTACCATAACATCAATGTTATGGTAAAATGATGATTTGCTTTTCATCATTTAGCATTTGATAAATATTTATTTATTTCATTTGAAAAATATTTCAAAAAAATTGAAAAAACTCATTCTTTAAAATATCTTGTCATTTCAAATGCATTTCATCAAAATTCAATATCATGATAATAATCGATTTTCAAATTACGATTGATTGATGTGAAAAATCAAAAAAAATGTGAAAGCAAAAAAAATATGCCCCGAGTGAGGATCGAACTCACGACCTTCAGATTATGAGACTGACGCGCTACCTACTGCGCTATCGAGGCTTGAATGTAGTTTCAAAAATTCATCAAAATACATTTTCATTTTCTTATTTTACCATAACATCAATGTTATGGTAAAATGATGATTTGCTTTTCATCATTTAGCATTTGATAAATATTTATTTATTTCATTTGAAAAATATTTCAAAAAAATTGAAAAAACTCATTCTTTAAAATATCTTGTCATTTCAAATGCATTTCATCAAAATTCAATATCATGATAATAATCGATTTTCAAATTACGATTGATTGATGTGAAAAATCAAAAAAATGTGAAAGCAAAAAAATATGCCCCGAGTGAGGATCGAACTCACGACCTTCAGATTATGAGACTGACGCGCTACCTACTGCGCTATCGAGGCTTGAATGTAGTTTCAAAAATTCATCAAAATACATTTTCATTTTCTTATTTTACCATAACATCAATGTTATGGTAAAATGATGATTTGCTTTTCATCATTTAGCATTTGATAAATATTTATTTATTTCATTTGAAAAATATTTCAAAAAAATTGAAAAAACTCATTCTTTAAAATATCTTGTCATTTCAAATGCATTTCATCAAAATTCAATATCATGATAATAATCGATTTTCAAATTACGATTGATTGATGTGAAAAATCAAAAAAAATGTGAAAGCAAAAAAAATATGCCCCGAGTGAGGATCGAACTCACGACCTTCAGATTATGAGACTGACGCGCTACCTACTGCGCTATCGAGGCTTGAATGTAGTTTCAAAAATTCATCAAAATACATTTTCATTTTCTTATTTTACCATAACATCAATGTTATGGTAAAATGATGATTTGCTTTTCATCATTTAGCATTTGATAAATATTTATTTATTTCATTTGAAAATATTTCAAAAAAATTGAAAAAACTCATTCTTTAAAATATCTTGTCATTTCAAATGCATTTCATCAAAATTCAATATCATGATAATAATCGATTTTCAAATTACGATTGATTGATGTGAAAAATCAAAAAAAATGTGAAAGCAAAAAAAATATGCCCCGAGTGAGGATCGAACTCACGACCTTCAGATTATGAGACTGACGCGCTACCTACTGCGCTATCGAGGCTTGAATGTAGTTTCAAAAATTCATCAAAATACATTTTCATTTTCTTATTTTACCATAACATCAATGTTATGGTAAAATGATGATTTGCTTTTCATCATTTAGCATTTGATAAATATTTATTTATTTCATTTGAAAAATATTTCAAAAAAATTGAAAAAACTCATTCTTTAAAATATCTTGTCATTTCAAATGCATTTCATCAAAATTCAATATCATGATAATAATCGATTTTCAAATTACGATTGATTGATGTGAAAAATCAAAAAAAATGTGAAAGCAAAAAAAATATGCCCCGAGTGAGGATCGAACTCACGACCTTCAGATTATGAGACTGACGCGCTACCTACTGCGCTATCGAGGCTTGAATGTAGTTTCAAAAATTCATCAAAATACATTTTCATTTTCTTATTTTACCATAACATCAATGTTATGGTAAAATGATGATTTGCTTTTCATCATTTAGCATTTGATAAATATTTATTTATTTCATTTGAAAAATATTTCAAAAAAATTGAAAAAACTCATTCTTTAAAATATCTTGTCATTTCAAATGCATTTCATCAAAATTCAATATCATGATAATAATCGATTTTCAAATTACGATTGATTGATGTGAAAAATCAAAAAAAATGTGAAAGCAAAAAAATATGCCCCGAGTGAGGATCGAACTCACGACCTTCAGATTATGAGACTGACGCGCTACCTACTGCGCTATCGAGGCTTGAATGTAGTTTCAAAAATTCATCAAATACATTTTCATTTTCTTATTTTACCATAACATCAATGTTATGGTAAAATGATGATTTGCTTTTCATCATTTAGCATTTGATAAATATTTATTTATTTCATTTGAAAAATATTTCAAAAAAATTGAAAAAACTCATTCTTTAAAATATCTTGTCATTTCAAATGCATTTCATCAAAATTCAATATCATGATAATAATCGATTTTCAAATTACGATTGATTGATGTGAAAAATCAAAAAAAATGTGAAAGCAAAAAAAATATGCCCCGAGTGAGGATCGAACTCACGACCTTCAGATTATGAGACTGACGCGCTACCTACTGCGCTATCGAGGCTTGAATGTAGTTTCAAAAATTCATCAAAATACATTTTCATTTTCTTATTTTACCATAACATCAATGTTATGGTAAAATGATGATTTGCTTTTCATCATTTAGCATTTGATAAATATTTATTTATTTCATTTGAAAAATATTTCAAAAAAATTGAAAAAACTCATTCTTTAAAATATCTTGTCATTTCAAATGCATTTCATCAAAATTCAATATCATGATAATAATCGATTTTCAAATTACGATTGATTGATGTGAAAAATCAAAAAAAATGTGAAAGCAAAAAAAATATGCCCCGAGTGAGGATCGAACTCACGACCTTCAGATTATGAGACTGACGCGCTACCTACTGCGCTATCGAGGCTTGAATGTAGTTTCAAAAATTCATCAAAATACATTTTCATTTTCTTATTTTACCATAACATCAATGTTATGGTAAAATGATGATTTGCTTTTCATCATTTAGCATTTGATAAATATTTATTTATTTCATTTGAAAAATATTTCAAAAAATTGAAAAAACTCATTCTTTAAAATATCTTGTCATTTCAAATGCATTTCATCAAAATTCAATATCATGATAATAATCGATTTTCAAATTACGATTGATTGATGTGAAAAATCAAAAAAAATGTGAAAGCAAAAAAAATATGCCCGAGTGAGGATCGAACTCACGACCTTCAGATTATGAGACTGACGCGCTACCTACTGCGCTATCGAGGCTTGAATGTAGTTTCAAAAATTCATCAAAATACATTTTCATTTTCTTATTTTACCATAACATCAATGTTATGGTAAAATGATGATTTGCTTTTCATCATTTAGCATTTGATAAATATTTATTTATTCATTTGAAAAATATTTCAAAAAAATTGAAAAAACTCATTCTTTAAAATATCTTGTCATTTCAAATGCATTTCATCAAAATTCAATATCATGATAATAATCGATTTTCAAATTACGATTGATTGATGTGAAAAATCAAAAAAAATGTGAAAGCAAAAAAATATGCCCCGAGTGAGGATCGAACTCACGACCTTCAGATTATGAGACTGACGCGCTACCTACTGCGCTATCGAGGCTTGAATGTAGTTTCAAAAATTCATCAAAATACATTTTCATTTTCTTATTTTACCATAACATCAATGTTATGGTAAAATGATGATTTGCTTTTCATCATTTAGCATTTGATAAATATTTATTTATTTCATTTGAAAAATATTTCAAAAAAATTGAAAAAACTCATTCTTTAAAATATCTTGTCATTTCAAATGCATTTCATCAAAATTCAATATCATGATAATAATCGATTTTCAAATTACGATTGATTGATGTGAAAAATCAAAAAAAATGTGAAAGCAAAAAAAATATGCCCCGAGTGAGGATCGAACTCACGACCTTCAGATTATGAGACTGACGCGCTACCTACTGCGCTATCGAGGCTTGAATGTAGTTTCAAAAATTCATCAAAATACATTTTCATTTTCTTATTTTACCATAACATCAATGTTATGGTAAAATGATGATTTGCTTTTCATCATTTAGCATTTGATAAATATTTATTTATTTCATTTGAAAAATATTTCAAAAAAATTGAAAAAACTCATTCTTTAAAATATCTTGTCATTTCAAATGCATTTCATCAAAATTCAATATCATGATAATAATCGATTTTCAAATTACGATTGATTGATGTGAAAAATCAAAAAAAATGTGAAAGCAAAAAAAATATGCCCCGAGTGAGGATCGAACTCACGACCTTCAGATTATGAGACTGACGCGCTACCTACTGCGCTATCGAGGCTTGAATGTAGTTTCAAAAATTCATCAAAATACATTTTCATTTTCTTATTTTACCATAACATCAATGTTATGGTAAAATGATGATTTGCTTTTCATCATTTAGCATTTGATAAATATTTATTTATTTCATTTGAAAATATTTCAAAAAAATTGAAAAAACTCATTCTTTAAAATATCTTGTCATTTCAAATGCATTTCATCAAAATTCAATATCATGATAATAATCGATTTTCAAATTACGATTGATTGATGTGAAAAATCAAAAAAATGTGAAAGCAAAAAAAATATGCCCCGAGTGAGGATCGAACTCACGACCTTCAGATTATGAGACTGACGCGCTACCTACTGCGCTATCGAGGCTTGAATGTAGTTTCAAAAATTCATCAAAATACATTTTCATTTTCTTATTTTACCATAACATCAATGTTATGGTAAAATGATGATTTGCTTTTCATCATTTAGCATTTGATAAATATTTATTTATTTCATTTGAAAAATATTTCAAAAAATTGAAAAAACTCATTCTTTAAAATATCTTGTCATTTCAAATGCATTTCATCAAAATTCAATATCATGATAATAATCGATTTTCAAATTACGATTGATTGATGTGAAAAATCAAAAAAAATGTGAAAAAAATATGCCCCGAGTGAGGATCGAACTCACGACCTTCAGATTATGAGACTGACGCGCTACCTACTGCGCTATCGAGGCTTGAATGTAGTTTCAAAAATTCATCAAAATACATTTTCATTTTCTTATTTTACCATAACATCAATGTTATGGTAAAATGATGATTTGCTTTTCATCATTTAGCATTTGATAAATATTTATTTATTTCATTTGAAAAATATTTCAAAAAAATTGAAAAAACTCATTCTTTAAAATATCTTGTCATTTCAAATGCATTTCATCAAAATTCAATATCATGATAATAATCGATTTTCAAATTACGATTGATTGATGTGAAAAATCAAAAAAAATGTGAAAGCAAAAAAAATATGCCCCGAGTGAGGATCGAACTCACGACCTTCAGATTATGAGACTGACGCGCTACCTACTGCGCTATCGAGGCTTGAATGTAGTTTCAAAAATTCATCAAAATACATTTTCATTTTCTTATTTTACCATAACATCAATGTTATGGTAAAATGATGATTTGCTTTTCATCATTTAGCATTTGATAAATATTTATTTATTTCATTTGAAAAAATTTCAAAAAAATTGAAAAACTCATTCTTTAAAATATCTTGTCATTTCAAATGCATTTCATCAAAATTCAATATCATGATAATAATCGATTTTCAAATTACGATTGATTGATGTGAAAAATCAAAAAAAATGTGAAAGCAAAAAAAAATATGCCCGAGTGAGGATCGAACTCACGACCTTCAGATTATGAGACTGACGCGCTACCTACTGCGCTATCGAGGCTTGAATGTAGTTTCAAAAATTCATCAAAATACATTTTCATTTTCTTATTTTACCATAACATCAATGTTATGGTAAAATGATGATTTGCTTTTCATCATTTAGCATTTGATAAATATTTATTTATTTCATTTGAAAAATATTTCAAAAAAATTGAAAAAACTCATTCTTTAAATATCTTGTCATTTCAAATGCATTTCATCAAAATTCAATATCATGATAATAATCGATTTTCAAATTACGATTGATTGATGTGAAAAATCAAAAAAAATGTGAAAGCAAAAAAAATATGCCCCGAGTGAGGATCGAACTCACGACCTTCAGATTATGAGACTGACGCGCTACCTACTGCGCTATCGAGGCTTGAATGTAGTTTCAAAAATTCATCAAAATACATTTTCATTTTCTTATTTTACCATAACATCAATGTTATGGTAAAATGATGATTTGCTTTTCATCATTTAGCATTTGATAAATATTTATTTATTTCATTTGAAAAATATTTCAAAAAAATTGAAAAAACTCATTCTTTAAAATATCTTGTCATTTCAAATGCATTTCATTCAAAATTCAATATCATGATAATAATCGATTTTCAAATTACGATTGATTGATGTGAAAAATCAAAAAAAAATGTGAAAGCAAAAAAAATATGCCCCGAGTGAGGATCGAACTCACGACCTTCAGATTATGAGACTGACGCGCTACCTACTGCGCTATCGAGGCTTGAATGTAGTTTCAAAAATTCATCAAAATACATTTCATTTTCTTATTTTACCATAACATCAATGTTATGGTAAAATGATGATTTGCTTTTCATCATTTAGCATTTGATAAATATTTATTTATTTCATTTGAAAAATATTTCAAAAAAAATGAAAAAACTCATTCTTTAAAATATCTTGTCATTTCAAATGCATTTCATCAAAATTCAATATCATGATAATAATCGATTTTCAAATTACGATTGATTGATGTGAAAAATCAAAAAAAATGTGAAAGCAAAAAAATATGCCCCGAGTGAGGATCGAACTCACGACCTTCAGATTATGAGACTGACGCGCTACCTACTGCGCTATCGAGGCTTGAATGTAGTTTCAAAAATTCATCAAATACATTTTCATTTTCTTATTTTACCATAACATCAATGTTATGGTAAAATGATGATTGCTTTCATCATTTAGCATTTGATAAATATTTATTTATTTCATTTGAAAAATATTTCAAAAAAATTGAAAAAAACTCATTCTTTAAAATATCTTGTCATTTCAAATGCATTTCATCAAAATTCAATATCATGATAATAATCGATTTTCAAATTACGATTGATTGATGTGAAAAATCAAAAAAAATGTGAAAGCAAAAAAAATATGCCCGAGTGAGGATCGACTC
>JACMZG010000311.1:0-16399 GCA_018340805.1 Microvelia longipes | reverse complement strand
ATAGCAGCAGGATGTCTTCAGAGTTTTGTCTTTCAAAAATTCAACAAGATCAATAATCATCTGCTTTTTTCATTGAAAGTCGTCTTTAGATAATCTTCACATGTCTTTGATTTAATTTCTTAGTAGTCATTTGATTTTCTTGAACAATAGGAGAAGATTATTGATATGTCAGCAATGTTTCTTAAATTCAGATTGACCAGTGGGCGATCCATTGCAAAGTTTTGAATAAATGAACATAGTAAGAGTTTACTGAATAAGTTTAGAGCCCGAACATCATGAGGACATATTCCAAGATTTGGTGCCCTGCCTTCAGTTTCTCTAATTTCGTTTAATTTATTTACAAAATGTTTACAAATTTAATATAATTATCAGTAATATTAAGAGTTGTCGGATTAAAAAGGTAATGCTCATCGCTCTCATAGTCGATTACAATCAGAAAGATCTTGAGATTTTGAAGGCCGAAAAATAACAAATATCGTAGAGGCCTTGTATAGTTTATCAAAATCAAAGAAATCAACAAGATATTTGGAACAGCCATCAACACATCGCAGTACACATTGGTGCTGTCAATGAACATCATTGTAGGTGGAAGTTTTAGATTAATAAAATAGTTATTCATGATTTATTAGTTATTTTACATTATGGAATTTAAAGACGGAGAAATTCCTGGCAAGATTAGAATTAAGCTTTACTAATGAGTCATAAACAATAGTTCTATCATAGTTCCGTTTGAAGATCATCTTTTCAATTTGAATAATAAGATGGAAGCAAATAGAATGGGTCGGATGAAACAATTTGGTGCGAGTTAAAAACCAAGATTTTGAGAAAAATCTGACTTTTTTTGTTAGAAGAAATTGATTAATAGTCAGTAATCATTTTCGCCAATGCCTATCAATCTATCATCCATAAACTATTACAAAAATCAAACATGAAACAAAATCCGAGTGATAAAGAGTAAAACAAGAAGGCACCAAGTTTCTTTATGGGGAATAGTAGCAATGACAACATCAATGGAATTAAACTGTTTAAAACTAATGTTGTCAGCAATAAACTGATTATTTTGAGAAATCAAATTGAAAGTAATATCAGAAAACAGCACGCATATATTAGAGTATTTTTTGTACCAATTCTGTAAAAGGAAAGAGATACAAGGCTTTTCATTTTCAAACTGTCTTTACTTGATAACTTGCGATTTGGTTCATTGTGAACATTATTGATTTTGGTATTTTTAGTTTTGTTAGCTATCAATTTGCGATTACCACCACCGTCACTCTCAGGCAACTTATGAATTATTAAGATTGAAATTAACAACTTGTTTTCTAATGTGTTTAATGAAGTGATCGGGAACTTTACCAAATCTTTACTAATTAAGACCGCATATGCACAAATAATGGACCGCAATCATAATTTGTTGTTCTGATAAATAAGATTTTATGCGGATTGTCTACAACAAGATGTTTAATTTAAATAAATTATTAAGCGCCATATAAATCTCAATTGAAGTCTGTTTATTGATCAATTATTAGTCACTGAAATATTGGGTCAATATAGTAAGATATTTCTTTGATCTTTCTATAAATAAACAAGATCCAATGAGAGTTGTTGATATTGAGAGACAGAAAAATGGTTTTGGGCGGAGAAAACATTGTTAGGAATTGAATTTTTACAACTTTCAGGGTACACAATGAGCATTTGTACAAGTAAGGTGCAAGGTGTACAAATTCTGTACTACAAGTGTTCTTTTTCAAATAATATCGATGTCATCATCAGTGAACCAAGATTCACTTTCAAAACTACTATCACTAAGTAAGGAAAGTTTGTGTGCTATCTGCATCAGCAAAATTCCAAGCTGATTTGTTATGCAGACTGATGCAGGCACATCCGTCAATTCGGGCGAATTGCGAGTTTCTTTTGAATTTGCTGATCGAGTTTTGGCGGCATTGGTGTATGTAATTTATCGGTTGGATTTTTAGCTGGTTATCAGAGTTAGCTGTTTTGTGAATTTGACTGGTTTTCATTTGTAAGTATACATAGTTCTTTATTTTGAGATATTTGCGTTTTCTGAACAATTTCGATTGTCCAATTACCTTCTTCAGTGTTTTTTGGGACTATGGGTTTCAGTATCTGTATCAATTTGACTAGTATTGGTTTCATCAATTAAAATTCACCTCTTCATTAGTCGTTTCTTTGTCAGTTTAAAGTCATTTCTAAGTTTGTGAGAGTTCAGTGTCGCATACTGTCTTCAGCATATTGATGATTACATGGAGACATTCACTGATTGCAAGTGGACATAACTTCCGGCAATTTTGTGGGATTTGAAAGTAAAAATTTATTTTTACGCAGATTGTTTAATTTGTCTCTTAATATGAAATATAAAAAATCGTTTAGCTTTCTCAACGTTTGCAAAATTTAATTTTTCCTGGAATTCGAATTGTTTACTGCGCACATCAGTTTTATTAATAAGTTTGAAACTCTGTGCTTCAATGGTTTGGAAGTGCGCATTTATCGATTTTTAGAAAACGTATTAATTTTTCTATAGTATTAGGAGTTATGATGCCATTAATTAAATCAATCTTCTCAAGTATTTTATTTTGGTTGCAGCTTCAATAGTTTCTCATACCAGCTTCTAAAGTAATAAGATTTTCAGAAGCTTGCTTATGATCGACGGACACCAATCATTGATGTTGTTTTCTGAAGAGTTAGTGCTTCTTCAATTGTTAAATTCGAATTAATAATAGCACAATTTCTAATATAATTGAAAACATAACTCTGAAATGATTGATTGATTTTAAATTTCAGGCGTGTGTTCAATTTTAAGTATCAAAAGAAGATCGATTCCAGCAATTTCCTATCAGTGTTTTTTTATGCATATAATATTTTTTCAGCTCCTCAAAGTCGTTTATGATTTCAAGCATATCGAATTGGCCCAAATCAAATATAATTCAGATGAGTTAATACTTTCATTCCTTATTGATTTTCCATTAAAATTTGACCCATTAACATTTTTAATAAATTTTCTATTCTCATATGAGAT
The DNA here is from genome assembly GCA_018340805.1 of Microvelia longipes. Lineage (NCBI taxonomy): Eukaryota > Metazoa > Arthropoda > Insecta > Hemiptera > Veliidae > Microvelia > Microvelia longipes. The sequence continues at coordinate 13,365 of JACMZG010000311.1, read as the reverse complement.
ATCGACTGGAAATGATTTTATCTTCTTGCAGGCTTTGATATGAGATTTAATAACATCATCTTTATCACTTGAATTGTTGACAAACATCAACTCAGCCAATGAAGGAAAAGATAGAAGAAGCGATTTAACATCAGAACGAGATAGAATGGTGTAATCCGCGTGCATTCTCAAAGAGTCTAAGTCACCTGAATTACACTTATCAAAGATGTTCATCAAATAGAAATTGTCATTTTCATACCGAATATTCGTCTTTACCAAAATATCTGGCAATTTACCATTATGAGTTAAAGATTTCAGAATAGAATTTATTCTATACGTCTTATTTTTAGTGTCCTGAATTGGAGCAATCATGTTAAAGTCCTCAGATAGAGAAAATAAAAACTTCTGATGATCACTGGAACCTTCAACTCGACATTAGTTTTATGAATTGAAAGACATTAAAAACGTGGATTCGATAGAATATTTTTATTCTAGAACTTGAAGTTTGTCTGATATATTCTTGAATTAGATTAAAATTAATTACAATTTTCCATTCTAAAGAGAAGCTTTTTAGCACCAGGAATTAAGGGAAAATGTGCACCCACATCGATAGTCAGAAGTAGTTTACTAATTACTTCGTTTTTATTTTTTTAAAATTCTTTTTTTTCAGTAATTTTAAAATTTGAGGGAATTTAGAGAACAACACATTTCGTTCCGAAATGACAAGAAGTCGCTCAAAAGTGCATTAACGTCAGTTTTATTAGGATGAATACTAGATTTTTAGGGTTTGAACGTGATTGCGTTTCATATTAACTTACTTTTATGAAGAACATTATTAGCGTCTTATGCCATGTGAATACTTAATGTCCAATGACTTATCACAGTATTCAATAAACCGTTTTTACTATTGAAGCCATACTAGAGCTAATCTTTAGATTAGAAAAATTATTAGACTTTAAATTTCATTTTATAGTTGCTAGATTTATTATAATTATTTGCTAAGTTACTATCAAAATTTTAAGATTAGAATTCTTTTTTGCATTTTTTCTCTTGGTAAAAATTTATTCTTATAATCGTGAAATTTCGAAGGAATTTTCAACATATCACTTAAAGTTTTGTAATTTGAGTCACTGGTTTTTAAATTACATAAACTGTTCAATTTATTAGAATTTGAATTACTAAAATCTCGAGAAATTCAAAGTTATCATTTAAAGTTATTAAAAATTAGATTTTAAATATTATCAAAAGCTTTACTATTTAAATTTTCAAATAAAATCTAACTTGGTCAGAACACTGACCAACGACGATTCCAAGCATTTGACGACATTAATTTGATCTCAGAAGAAAATTACATTAAAACGAGGTTTATTTGATAAGCTCCATTTGTAGAACATTTTTGGAATAAAATTGATTTTTGGGATTCCATTCGTTGAATTTTGTGAAATAAATTATTTTGAGGGGAATTCCGATTGTAATAAGTACGAGATTGTTTCATTTCAAGCATTTGCAAAATCCACACAATTGCATTTTGAAAATATAATTTCATAAATTTCATAATTTCAATTGATAATTTTAAAATCGTTTAAATAAATAAATTAAATTCATTTTCATTTTCTTATTTTACCTAACATCAATGTTATGGTAAAATGATGATTTGCTTTTCATCATTTAGCATTTGATAAATATTTATTTATTTCATTTGAAAATATTTTCAAAAAAATTGAAAAAACTCATTCTTTAAAATATCTTGTCATTTCAAATGCATTTCATCAAAATTCAATATCATGATAATAATCGATTTTCAAATTACGATTGATTGATGTGAAAAATCAAAAAAAATGTGAAAGCAAAAAAAATATGCCCCGAGTGAGGATCGAACTCACGACCTTCAGATTATGAGACTGACGCGCTACCTACTGCGCTATCGAGGCTTGAATGTAGTTTCAAAAATTCATCAAAATACATTTTCATTTTCTTATTTTACCATAACATCAATGTTATGGTAAAATGATGATTTGCTTTTCATCATTTAGCATTTGATAAATATTTATTTATTTCATTTGAAAAATATTTCAAAAAAATTGAAAAAAACTCATTCTTTAAAATATCTTGTCATTTCAAATGCATTTCATCAAAATTCAATATCATGATAATAATCGATTTTCAAATTACGATTGATTGATGTGAAAAATCAAAAAAATGTGAAAGCAAAAAAAATATGCCCCGAGTGAGGATCGAACTCACGACCTTCAGATTATGAGACTGACGCGCTACCTACTGCGCTATCGAGGCTTGAATGTAGTTTCAAAAATTCATCAAAATACATTTTCATTTTCTTATTTTACCATAACATCAATGTTATGGTAAAATGATGATTTGCTTTTCATCATTTAGCATTTGATAAATATTTATTTATTTCATTTGAAAAATATTTCAAAAAAATTGAAAAAACTCATTCTTTAAAATATCTTGTCATTTCAAATGCATTTCATCAAAATTCAATATCATGATAATAATCGATTTTCAAATTACGATTGATTGATGTGAAAAATCAAAAAAAATGTGAAAGCAAAAAAAATATGCCCCGAGTGAGGATCGAACTCACGACCTTCAGATTATGAGACTGACGCGCTACCTACTGCGCTATCGAGGCTTGAATGTAGTTTCAAAAATTCATCAAAATACATTTTCATTTTCTTATTTTACCATAACATCAATGTTATGGTAAAATGATGATTTGCTTTTCATCATTTAGCATTTGATAAATATTTATTTATTTCATTTGAAAAATATTTCAAAAAAATTGAAAAAACTCATTCTTTAAAATATCTTGTCATTTCAAATGCATTTCATCAAAATTCAATATCATGATAATAATCGATTTTCAAATTACGATTGATTGATGTGAAAAATCAAAAAAAATGTGAAAGCAAAAAAAATATGCCCCGAGTGAGGATCGAACTCACGACCTTCAGATTATGAGACTGACGCGCTACCTACTGCGCTATCGAGGCTTGAATGTAGTTTCAAAAATTCATCAAAATACATTTTCATTTTCTTATTTTACCATAACATCAATGTTATGGTAAAATGATGATTTGCTTTTCATCATTTAGCATTTGATAAATATTTATTTATTTCATTTGAAAAATATTTCAAAAAAATTGAAAAAACTCATTCTTTAAAATATCTTGTCATTTCAAATGCATTTCATCAAAATTCAATATCATGATAATAATCGATTTTCAAATTACGATTGATTGATGTGAAAAATCAAAAAAAATGTGAAAGCAAAAAAAATATGCCCCGAGTGAGGATCGAACTCACGACCTTCAGATTATGAGACTGACGCGCTACCTACTGCGCTATCGAGGCTTGAATGTAGTTTCAAAAATTCATCAAAATACATTTTCATTTTCTTATTTTACCATAACATCAATGTTATGGTAAAATGATGATTTGCTTTTCATCATTTAGCATTTGATAAATATTTATTTATTTCATTTGAAAAATATTTCAAAAAAATTGAAAAAACTCATTCTTTAAAATATCTTGTCATTTCAAATGCATTTCATCAAAATTCAATATCATGATAATAATCGATTTTCAAATTACGATTGATTGATGTGAAAAATCAAAAAAAATGTGAAAGCAAAAAAAATGCCCCGAGTGAGGATCGAACTCACGACCTTCAGATTATGAGACTGACGCGCTACCTACTGCGCTATCGAGGCTTGAATGTAGTTTCAAAATTCATCAAAATACATTTTCATTTTCTTATTTTACCATAACATCAATGTTATGGTAAAATGATGATTTGCTTTTCATCATTTAGCATTTGATAAATATTTATTTATTTCATTTGAAAAATATTTCAAAAAAATTGAAAAAACTCATTCTTTAAAATATCTTGTCATTTCAAATGCATTTCATCAAAATTCAATATCATGATAATAATCGATTTTCAAATTACGATTGATTGATGTGAAAAATCAAAAAAAATGTGAAAGCAAAAAAAATGCCCCGAGTGAGGATCGAACTCACGACCTTCAGATTATGAGACTGACGCGCTACCTACTGCGCTATCGAGGCTTGAATGTAGTTTCAAAAATTCATCAAAATACATTTTCATTTTCTTATTTTACCATAACATCAATGTTATGGTAAAATGATGATTTGCTTTTCATCATTTAGCATTTGATAAATATTTATTTATTTCATTTGAAAAATATTTCAAAAAAATTGAAAAAACTCATTCTTTAAAATATCTTGTCATTTCAAATGCATTTCATCAAAATTCAATATCATGATAATAATCGATTTTCAAATTACGATTGATGTGAAAAATCAAAAAAAATGTGAAAGCAAAAAAAATATGCCCCGAGTGAGGATCGAACTCACGACCTTCAGATTATGAGACTGACGCGCTACCTACTGCGCTATCGAGGCTTGAATGTAGTTTCAAAAATTCATCAAAATACATTTTTCATTTTCTTATTTTACCATAACATCAATGTTATGGTAAAATGATGATTTGCTTTTCATCATTTAGCATTTGATAAATATTTATTTATTTCATTTGAAAAATATTTCAAAAAAATTGAAAAACTCATTCTTTAAAATATCTTGTCATTTCAAATGCATTTCATCAAAATTCAATATCATGATAATAATCGATTTTCAAATTACGATTGATTGATGTGAAAAATCAAAAAAAATGTGAAAGCAAAAAAAATATGCCCCGAGTGAGGATCGAACTCACGACCTTCAGATTATGAGACTGACGCGCTACCTACTGCGCTATCGAGGCTTGAATGTAGTTTCAAAAATTCATCAAAATACATTTTCATTTTCTTATTTTACCATAACATCAATGTTATGGTAAAATGATGATTTGCTTTTCATCATTTAGCATTTGATAAATATTTATTTATTTCATTTGAAAAATATTTCAAAAAAATTGAAAAAACTCATTCTTTAAAATATCTTGTCATTTCAAATGCATTTCATCAAAATTCAATATCATGATAATAATCGATTTTCAAATTACGATTGATTGATGTGAAAAATCAAAAAAAATGTGAAAGCAAAAAAAATGCCCCGAGTGAGGATCGAACTCACGACCTTCAGATTATGAGACTGACGCGCTACCTACTGCGCTATCGAGGCTTGAATGTAGTTTCAAAAATTCATCAAAATACATTTTCATTTTCTTATTTTACCATAACATCAATGTTATGGTAAAATGATGATTTGCTTTTCATCATTTAGCATTTGATAAATATTTATTTATTTCATTTGAAAAATATTTCAAAAAAATTGAAAAAACTCATTCTTTAAAATATCTTGTCATTTCAAATGCATTTCATCAAAATTCAATATCATGATAATAATCGATTTTCAAATTACGATTGATTGATGTGAAAAATCAAAAAAAATGTGAAAGCAAAAAAAATATGCCCCGAGTGAGGATCGAACTCACGACCTTCAGATTATGAGACTGACGCGCTACCTACTGCGCTATCGAGGCTTGAATGTAGTTTCAAAAATTCATCAAAATACATTTTCATTTTCTTATTTTACCATAACATCAATGTTATGGTAAATGATGATTTGCTTTTCATCATTTAGCATTTGATAAATATTTATTTATTTCATTTGAAAAATATTTCAAAAAAATTGAAAAAACTCATTCTTTAAAATATCTTGTCATTTCAAATGCATTTCATCAAAATTCAATATCATGATAATAATCGATTTTCAAATTACGATTGATTGATGTGAAAAATCAAAAAAAATGTGAAAGCAAAAAAATATGCCCCGAGTGAGGATCGAACTCACGACCTTCAGATTATGAGACTGACGCGCTACCTACTGCGCTATCGAGGCTTGAATGTAGTTTCAAAAATTCATCAAAATACATTTTCATTTTCTTATTTTACCATAACATCAATGTTATGGTAAAATGATGATTTGCTTTTCATCATTTAGCATTTGATAAATATTTATTTATTTCATTTGAAAAATATTTCAAAAAAATTGAAAAAACTCATTCTTTAAAATATCTTGTCATTTCAAATGCATTTCATCAAAATTCAATATCATGATAATAATCGATTTTCAAATTACGATTGATTGATGTGAAAAATCAAAAAAAATGTGAAAGCAAAAAAATATGCCCCGAGTGAGGATCGAACTCACGACCTTCAGATTATGAGACTGACGCGCTACCTACTGCGCTATCGAGGCTTGAATGTAGTTTCAAAAATTCATCAAAATACATTTTCATTTTCTTATTTTACCATAACATCAATGTTATGGTAAAATGATGATTTGCTTTTCATCATTTAGCATTTGATAAATATTTATTTATTTCATTTGAAAAATATTTCAAAAAAATTGAAAAAAATTCTTCTTTAAAATATCTTGTCATTTCAAATGCATTTCATCAAAATTCAATATCATGATAATAATCGATTTTCAAATTACGATTGATGATTGAAAAATCAAAAAAAATGTGAAAGCAAAAAAAATATGCCCCGAGTGAGGATCGAACTCACGACCTTCAGATTATGAGACTGACGCGCTACCTACTGCGCTATCGAGGCTTGAATGTAGTTTCAAAAATTCATCAAAATACATTTTCATTTTCTTATTTTACCATAACATCAATGTTATGGTAAAATGATGATTTGCTTTTCATCATTTAGCATTTGATAAATATTTATTTATTTCATTTGAAAAATATTTCAAAAAAATTGAAAAAACTCATTCTTTAAAATATCTTGTCATTTCAAATGCATTTCATCAAAATTCAATATCATGATAATAATCGATTTTCAAATTACGATTGATTGATGTGAAAAATCAAAAAAAATGTGAAAGCAAAAAAAATATGCCCCGAGTGAGGATCGAACTCACGACCTTCAGATTATGAGACTGACGCGCTACCTACTGCGCTATCGAGGCTTGAATGTAGTTTCAAAAATTCATCAAAATACATTTTTTTTTCTTATTTTACCATAACATCAATGTTATGGTAAAATGATGATTTGCTTTTCATCATTTAGCATTTGATAAATATTTATTTATTTCATTTGAAAAATATTTCAAAAAAATTGAAAAAACTCATTCTTTAAAATATCTTGTCATTTCAAATGCATTTCATCAAAATTCAATATCATGATAATAATCGATTTTCAAATTACGATTGATTGATGTGAAAAATCAAAAAAAATGTGAAAGCAAAAAAAATATGCCCCGAGTGAGGATCGAACTCACGACCTTCAGATTATGAGACTGACGCGCTACCTACTGCGCTATCGAGGCTTGAATGTAGTTTCAAAAATTCATCAAAATACATTTTCATTTTCTTATTTTACCATAACATCAATGTTATGGTAAAATGATGATTTGCTTTTCATCATTTAGCATTTGATAAATATTTATTTATTTCATTTGAAAAATATTTCAAAAAAATTGAAAAAACTCATTCTTTAAAATATCTTGTCATTTCAAATGCATTTCATCAAAATTCAATATCATGATAATAATCGATTTTCAAATTACGATTGATTGATGTGAAAAATCAAAAAAAATGTGAAAGCAAAAAAAATATGCCCCGAGTGAGGATCGAACTCACGACCTTCAGATTATGAGACTGACGCGCTACCTACTGCGCTATCGAGGCTTGAATGTAGTTTCAAAAATTCATCAAAATACATTTTCATTTTCTTATTTTACCATAACATCAATGTTATGGTAAAATGATGATTTGCTTTTCATCATTTAGCATTTGATAAATATTTATTTATTTCATTTGAAAAATATTTCAAAAAAATTGAAAAAACTCATTCTTTAAAATATCTTGTCATTTCAAATGCATTTCATCAAAATTCAATATCATGATAATAATCGATTTTCAAATTACGATTGATTGATGTGAAAAATCAAAAAAAATGTGAAAGCAAAAAAAATATGCCCCGAGTGAGGATCGAACTCACGACCTTCAGATTATGAGACTGACGCGCTACCTACTGCGCTATCGAGGCTTGAATGTAGTTTCAAAAATTCATCAAAATACATTTTCATTTTCTTATTTTACCATAACATCAATGTTATGGTAAAATGATGATTTGCTTTTCATCATTTAGCATTTGATAAATATTTATTTATTTCATTTGAAAAATATTTCAAAAAAATTGAAAAACTCATTCTTTAAAATATCTTGTCATTTCAAATGCATTTCATCAAAATTCAATATCATGATAATAATCGATTTTCAAATTACGATTGATTGATGTGAAAAATCAAAAAAAATGTGAAAGCAAAAAAAATATGCCCCGAGTGAGGATCGAACTCACGACCTTCAGATTATGAGACTGACGCGCTACCTACTGCGCTATCGAGGCTTGAATGTAGTTTCAAAAATTCATCAAAATACATTTTCATTTTCTTATTTTACCATAACATCAATGTTATGGTAAAATGATGATTTGCTTTTCATCATTTAGCATTTGATAAATATTTATTTATTTCATTTGAAAAATATTTCAAAAAAATTGAAAAAACTCATTCTTTAAAATATCTTGTCATTTCAAATGCATTTCATCAAAATTCAATATCATGATAATAATCGATTTTCAAATTACGATTGATTGATGTGAAAAATCAAAAAAAATGTGAAAGCAAAAAAAATATGCCCCGAGTGAGGATCGAACTCACGACCTTCAGATTATGAGACTGACGCGCTACCTACTGCGCTATCGAGGCTTGAATGTAGTTTCAAAAATTCATCAAAATACATTTTCATTTTCTTATTTTACCATAACATCAATGTTATGGTAAATGATGATTTGCTTTTCATCATTTAGCATTTGATAAATATTTATTTATTTCATTTGAAAAATATTTCAAAAAAATTGAAAAAACTCATTCTTTAAAATATCTTGTCATTTCAAATGCATTTCATCAAAATTCAATATCATGATAATAATCGATTTTCAAATTACGATTGATTGATGTGAAAAATCAAAAAAAATGTGAAAGCAAAAAAAATATGCCCCGAGTGAGGATCGAACTCACGACCTTCAGATTATGAGACTGACGCGCTACCTACTGCGCTATCGAGGCTTGAATGTAGTTTCAAAAATTCATCAAAATACATTTTCATTTTCTTATTTTACCATAACATCAATGTTATGGTAAAATGATGATTTGCTTTTCATCATTTAGCATTTGATAAATATTTATTTATTTCATTTGAAAAATATTTCAAAAAAATTGAAAAAACTCATTCTTTAAAATATCTTGTCATTTCAAATGCATTTCATCAAAATTCAATATCATGATAATAATCGATTTTCAAATTACGATTGATTGATGTGAAAAATCAAAAAAAATGTGAAAGCAAAAAAAATATGCCCCGAGTGAGGATCGAACTCACGACCTTCAGATTATGAGACTGACGCGCTACCTACTGCGCTATCGAGGCTTGAATGTAGTTTCAAAAATTCATCAAAATACATTTTCATTTTCTTATTTTACCATAACATCAATGTTATGGTAAAATGATGATTTGCTTTTCATCATTTAGCATTTGATAAATATTTATTTATTTCATTTGAAAAATATTTCAAAAAAATGAAAAAACTCATTCTTTAAAATATCTTGTCATTTCAAATGCATTTCATCAAAATTCAATATCATGATAATAATCGATTTTCAAATTACGATTGATTGATGTGAAAAATCAAAAAAAATGTGAAAGCAAAAAAAATATGCCCCGAGTGAGGATCGAACTCACGACCTTCAGATTATGAGACTGACGCGCTACCTACTGCGCTATCGAGGCTTGAATGTAGTTTCAAAAATTCATCAAAATACATTTTCATTTTCTTATTTTACCATAACATCAATGTTATGGTAAAATGATGATTTGCTTTTCATCATTTAGCATTTGATAAATATTTATTTATTTCATTTGAAAAAATTTCAAAAAAATTGAAAAAACTCATTCTTTAAAATATCTTGTCATTTCAAATGCATTTCATCAAAATTCAATATCATGATAATAATCGATTTTCAAATTACGATTGATTGATGTGAAAAATCAAAAAAAATGTGAAAGCAAAAAAAATGCCCCGAGTGAGGATCGAACTCACGACCTTCAGATTATGAGACTGACGCGCTACCTACTGCGCTATCGAGGCTTGAATGTAGTTTCAAAAATTCATCAAAACATTTTCATTTTCTTATTTACCATAACATCAATGTTATGGTAAAATGATGATTTGCTTTTCATCATTTAGCATTTGATAAATATTTATTTATTTCATTTGAAAAATATTTCAAAAAAATTGAAAAAACTCATTCTTTAAAATATCTTGTCATTTCAAATGCATTTCATCAAAATTCAATATCATGATAATAATCGATTTTCAAATTACGATTGATTGATGTGAAAAATCAAAAAAAATGTGAAAGCAAAAAAAATATGCCCCGAGTGAGGATCGAACTCACGACCTTCAGATTATGAGACTGACGCGCTACCTACTGCGCTATCGAGGCTTGAATGTAGTTTCAAAAATTCATCAAAATACATTTTCATTTTCTTATTTTACCATAACATCAATGTTATGGTAAAATGATGATTTGCTTTTCATCATTTAGCATTTGATAAATATTTATTTATTTCATTTGAAAAATATTTCAAAAAAATTGAAAAAACTCATTCTTTAAAATATCTTGTCATTTCAAATGCATTTCATCAAAATTCAATATCATGATAATAATCGATTTTCAAATTACGATTGATTGATGTGAAAAATCAAAAAAAATGTGAAAGCAAAAAAAATATGCCCCGAGTGAGGATCGAACTCACGACCTTCAGATTATGAGACTGACGCGCTACCTACTGCGCTATCGAGCTTGAATGTAGTTTCAAAAATTCATCAAAATACATTTTCATTTTCTTATTTTACCATAACATCAATGTTATGGTAAAATGATGATTTGCTTTTCATCATTTAGCATTTGATAAATATTTATTTATTTCATTTGAAAAATATTTCAAAAAAATTGAAAAAACTCATTCTTTAAAATATCTTGTCATTTCAAATGCATTTCATCAAAATTCAATATCATGATAATAATCGATTTTCAAATTACGATTGATTGATGTGAAAAATCAAAAAAAATGTGAAAGCAAAAAAAATATGCCCCGAGTGAGGATCGAACTCACGACCTTCAGATTATGAGACTGACGCGCTACCTACTGCGCTATCGAGGCTTGAATGTAGTTTCAAAAATTCATCAAAATACATTTTCATTTTCTTATTTTACCATAACATCAATGTTATGGTAAAATGATGATTTGCTTTTCATCATTTAGCATTTGATAAATATTTATTTATTTCATTTGAAAAATATTTCAAAAAAATTGAAAAAACTCATTCTTTAAAATATCTTGTCATTTCAAATGCATTTCATCAAAATTCAATATCATGATAATAATCGATTTTCAAATTACGATTGATTGATGTGAAAAATCAAAAAAAATGGAAAACCTCACGACCTTCAGATTATGAGACTGACGCGCTACCTACTGCGCTATCGAGGCTTGAATGTAGTTTCAAAAATTCATCAAAATACATTTTCATTTTCTTATTTTACCATAACATCAATGTTATGGTAAAATGATGATTTGCTTTTCATCATTTAGCATTTGATAAATATTTATTTATTTCATTTGAAAAATATTTCAAAAAAATTGAAAAAACTCATTCTTTAAAATATCTTGTCATTTCAAATGCATTTCATCAAAATTCAATATCATGATAATAATCGATTTTCAAATTACGATTGATTGATGTGAAAAATCAAAAAAAATGTGAAAGCAAAAAAAATATGCCCCGAGTGAGGATCGAACTCACGACCTTCAGATTATGAGACTGACGCGCTACCTACTGCGCTATCGAGGCTTGAATGTAGTTTCAAAAATTCATCAAAATACATTTTCATTTTCTTATTTTACCATAACATCAATGTTATGGTAAAATGATGATTTGCTTTTCATCATTTAGCATTTGATAAATATTTATTTATTTCATTTGAAAAATATTTCAAAAAAATTGAAAAAACTCATTCTTTAAAATATCTTGTCATTTCAAATGCATTTCATCAAAATTCAATATCATGATAATAATCGATTTTCAAATTACGATTGATTGATGTGAAAAATCAAAAAAAATGTGAAAGCAAAAAAAATATGCCCCGAGTGAGGATCGAACTCACGACCTTCAGATTATGAGACTGACGCGCTACCTACTGCGCTATCGAGGCTTGAATGTAGTTTCAAAAATTCATCAAAATACATTTTCATTTTCTTATTTTACCATAACATCAATGTTATGGTAAAATGATGATTTGCTTTTCATCATTTAGCATTTGATAAATATTTATTTATTTCATTTGAAAAATATTTCAAAAAAATTGAAAAAACTCATTCTTTAAAATATCTTGTCATTTCAAATGCATTTCATCAAAATTCAATATCATGATAATAATCGATTTTCAAATTACGATTGATTGATGTGAAAAATCAAAAAAAATGTGAAAGCAAAAAAAATATGCCCCGAGTGAGGATCGAACTCACGACCTTCAGATTATGAGACTGACGCGCTACCTACTGCGCTATCGAGGCTTGAATGTAGTTTCAAAAATTCATCAAAATACATTTTCATTTTCTTATTTTACCATAACATCAATGTTATGGTAAAATGATGATTTGCTTTTCATCATTTAGCATTTGATAAATATTTATTTATTTCATTTGAAAAATATTTCAAAAAAATTGAAAAAACTCATTCTTTAAAATATCTTGTCATTTCAAATGCATTTCATCAAAATTCAATATCATGATAATAATCGATTTTCAAATTACGATTGATTGATGTGAAAAATCAAAAAAAATGTGAAAGCAAAAAAAATATGCCCCGAGTGAGGATCGAACTCACGACCTTCAGATTATGAGACTGACGCGCTACCTACTGCGCTATCGAGGCTTGAATGTAGTTTCAAAAATTCATCAAAATACATTTTCATTTTCTTATTTTACCATAACATCAATGTTATGGTAAAATGATGATTTGCTTTTCATCATTTAGCATTTGATAAATATATTTTTATTTCATTTGAAAAATATTTCAAAAAAATTGAAAAAACTCATTCTTTAAAATATCTTGTCATTTCAAATGCATTTCATCAAAATTCAATATCATGATAATAATCGATTTTCAAATTACGATTGATTGATGTGAAAAATCAAAAAAAATGTGAAAGCAAAAAAATATGCCCCGAGTGAGGATCGAACTCACGACCTTCAGA
>JACMZG010000310.1:0-20706 GCA_018340805.1 Microvelia longipes | reverse complement strand
GAAATGTAGAACCATCGGAGATTTTTTCAATCTAATTACCTAACATGTTCAGCAATAACAGTGTTATTCATGCTTTAGCAGTGGAAACACGAGAAAACTTCGGTTTTCACTTTAATTCATTTAACATATGCATAAGTTGGAATTGGTGTGATTACTTGTGGTTCATCTGATTCGAAATTCCAGTATTAAAATGAGTGATTTCATTGCTTATTTGATCATTTTAAACTTAGAATACGCTTTAAAACCAATAACTTTAGAGAATAAACGATTCCATCAAGAATAGTAGGTAAGCGCCAATCGGCAGATTTGTTTCAACTAATTTCCAACAATGTTCAGCAATATAACAGTTGATTTCATGCATTTTAGCAGTGGGAAACCGAGAAAACTTCGTTTCTACTAGATTTCATTCTAGACATTATTGCATAAGTTTGTATTTGTTGATTTAACTGTTTCTCTGATCAAATCAGTTATTAAAATATGATTTTCATGCTATTTGATCATTGTAAGCACTAACATACGCTTTAAACAATACATTAGAGAAGGATAAGCGATGTCCTCAAGAATTGTAGACCATCGCAGATTTTCATCTATTCCTACCAATGTTCAGCAATATAACAGTGTTATGTCATGCATTTTAGCAGTCGAAACACGAGAAAACTTCGGTTTTTACTTTAGATTGTTCAGGACATATTGCATAAGTTGACTTTGTTGATTTAGCTGTGTTTCTAATCTGAAATCCAGTTATTAAAACTAGTGATTCAGCTTATTGGCATTTTAAGCACTTAAATACGCTTTTAAACATATAACATTAGTAGAAATAAGCGATTTCCAGTCAAGAATTGGTAGAAGCCCATCGGCAGAGTTTGTTTCAATCTATTTTCCTAACATGTTCAGCAACTATAACATGTTATTTCAATCGCATTTTAGGCAGTGGGAATCACCAGCAACTTCGGTTTCTACTTTAGATTCGTTCCAGACATATTGCCATAAGTTGTGACTTTGTGTGATTTACTGTGGTCTCTGATCGAAATTCCGTTCTTAAAATAGTGTATTTCAGCTTATTGTTGATCATTTAGCAGCTTAAATCGCTTTAAACAATAGCATTTAGAGAATAGCGATTTCCATCAAGAATTGTAGAAGCCATCGGCAGATTTTGTTTCAATCTATTCCTAACATGTTCAGCATATTAACAGTGTTATTTCCATGCTTTTAGCAGTGGGAACACGAAAACTTCGTTTTCTCGTTTTAGATTCGTTCCAGACATATTGCATAAGTTGTACTTTGTGTGATTACTGTGGTTCTCTGATCGAAAATCCAGCTTATTAAATAGTATTTCATGCTTATTTTGATCATTTTAAGCACTTAAATACGGCTTAAACAATAACATTAGAGAAATAAGCGATTTCCATCAAGAATTGTAGAAGCCATCGCAGTTTGTTTCAATCTATTCTAACATGTTCAGCGAATACAGTGTTATTTGCATGGCATTTTTAGCAGTGGGAATACACGGAGAAAACTGTTTTCTTACTTTTAGATTCGTTCCAGACATATTGCATAAGTTGTACTTGTGTGATTTACTGTGGTTCTCTGATCGAAATCCAGTTATTAAAAATAGTGATTTTCAATGCTTATTTGATCATTTAAGCACTTAAATACGCTTTAAACAATAACATTAGAGAAATAAGCGATTTCCATCAAGAATTGTAGAAGCCATCGGCAGATTTGTTTCAATCTATTTCCTAACATGTTCAGCAATATAACAGTGTTATTTCATGCATTTAGCAGTGGAAACACGAGAAAACTTCGGTTTTCTACTTTAGATTCGTTCCAGACATATTGCAATAAGTTGTACTTTGTGTGATTTACTGTGGTTCTCTGATCGAAATCCAGTTATTAAAATAGTGATTTTCATGCTTTTGATCATTTTAAGCACTTAAATACGCTTAAACAATAACATTAGAGAAATAAGCGATTTCCATCAAGAATTGTAGAAGCCATCGGCAGATTTTTTCAATCTATTTCCTAACAATGTTCAGCAATATAACAGTGTTATTTCAGCATTTAGCAGTGGAAACACGAGAAAACTTCGGTTTTCTACTTTAGATTCGTTCCAGACATATTGCATAAGTGTACTTTGTGTGATTTACTGTGGTCTCTGATCGAAATCCAGTTATTAAAATAGTGATTTTCATGCTTATTTTGATCATTTTAAGCACTTAAATACGCTTTAAACAATAAACATTAGAGAAATAAGCGATTTCCATCAAGAATTGTAGAAGCCATCGGCAGATTTGTTTCAATCTATTTCCTAACATGTTCAGCAATATAACAGTGTTATTCATGCATTTTAGCAGTGGGAAACACGAGAAAACTTCGGTTTTCTACTTTAGATTCGTTCCAGAATATTGCATAAGTTGTACTTTGTGTGATTTACTGTGGTTCTCTGATCGAAATCCAGTTATTAAAAATGATGATTTCATCTTATTTTGATCATTTTAAGCACTTAAATACGCTTTAAACAATAACATTAGAAAATAAGCGATTTCCATCAAGAATTGTAGAAGCCATCGGCAGATTTGTTTCAATCTATTTCCTAACATGTTCAGCAATATAACAGTGTTATTTCATGCATTTTAGCAGTGGGAAACACGAGAAAACTTCGGTTTTCTACTTTAGATTCGTTCCAGACATATTGCATAAGTTGTACTTTGTGTGATTTACTCGTGGTTCTCTGATGAAATCCAGTTATTAAAATAGTGATTTCATGCTATTTTTGATCATTTTAAGCACTTAAATACGCTTTAAACAATAACATTAGAGAATAAGCGATTTCCATCAAGAATTGTAGAAGCCATCGGCAGATTTGTTTCAATCTATTTCCTAACATGTTCAGCAATATAACAGTGTTATTTCATGCATTTAGCAGTGGGAAACACGAGAAAACTTCGGTTTTCTACTTAGATTCGTTCCAGACATATTGCATAAGTTGTACTTTGTGTGATTTACTGTGGTTCTCTGATCGAAATCCAGTTATTAAAATAGTGATTTTCATGCTTATTTTGATCATTTTAAGCACTTAAATACGCTTTAAAACAATACATTAGAGAAATAAGCGATTTCCATCAAGAATTGTAGAAGCCATCGGCAGATTTGTTTCAATCTATTCCTAACATGTTCAGCAATATAACAGTGTTATTTCATGCATTTTAGCAGTGGGAAAACACGAGAAAACTTCGGTTTTCTACTTTAGATTCGTTCCAGACATATTGCATAAGTTGTACTTTGTGTGATTTACTGTGGTTCTCTGACGAAATCCAGTTATTAAAATAGTGATTTTCATGCTTATTTTGATCATTTTAAGCACTTAAATACGCTTTAAACAATAACATTAGAGAAATAAGCGATTTCCATCAAGAATTGTAGAAGCCATCGCAGATTTGTTTCAATCTATTTCCTAACATGTTCAGCAATATAACAGTGTTATTTCATGCATTTTAGCAGTGGGAAACACGAGAAAACTTCGGTTTTCTACTTAGATTCGTTCCAGACATATTGCATAAGTTGTACTTTGTGTGATTTACTGTGGTTCTGATCGAAATCCAGTTATTAAAATATTTTCATGCTTATTTTGATCATTTTAAGCACTTAATACGCTTTAAACATAACATTAGAGAAATAAGCGATTTCCATCAAAATGTAGAAGCCATCGGCAGATTTGTTTCAATCATTTCCTAACATGTTCAGCAATATAACAGTGTTATTTCATGCATTTTAGCATGGGAAACACGAGAAAACTTCGGTTTTCTACTTTAGATTCGTTCCAGACATATTGCATAAGTTGTACTTTGTGTGATTTACTGTGGTTCTCTGATCGAAATCCAGTTATTAAATAGTGATTTTCATGCTTATTTTGATATTTTTAAAAATACGCTTTAAACAATAACATTAGAGAAATAACGATTTCCATCAAGAATTGTAGAAGCCATCGGCAGATTTGTTTCAATCTATTTCCTAACAATGTCAGCAATATAAGTGTTATTCATGCATTTTAGCAGTGGGAAACACGAAAACTTCGGTTTTCTACTTTAGATTCGTTCCAGACATATTGCATAAGTTGTACTTTGTGTGATTTACTGTGGTTCTCTGATCGAAATCCAGTTATAAAATAGTGATTTTCATGCTTATTTTGATCATTTTAAGCACTTAAATACGCTTTAAACAATAACATTAGAGAAATAAGCGATTTCCATCAAGAATTGTAGAAGCCATCGGCAGATTGTTTCAATCTATTTCCTAACATGTTCAGCAATATAACAGTTATTTCATGCATTTAGCAGTGGGAAACACGAGAAAACTTCGGTTTCTACTTTAGATTCGTTCCAGACATATTGCATAAGTTGTACTTTGGTGTGATTACTGTGTTCTCTGATCGAAATCCAGTTATTAAAATAGTGATTTTCATGCTTATTTTGATCATTTTAAGCACTTAAATACGCTTTAAACAATAACATTAGAGAAATAAGCGATTTCCATCAAGAATTGGTAGAAGCCATCGGCAGATTTGTTTCAATCTATTTCCTAACATGTTCAGCAATATAACAGTGTTATTTCATGCATTTAGCAGTGGGAAACACGAGAAAACTTCGGTTTCTACTTTAGATTCGTTCCAGACATATTGCATAAGTTGTACTTTGTGTGATTTACTGTGGTTCTCTGATCGAAATCAGTTATTAAAATAGTGATTTCATGCTTATTTTGATCATTTTAAGCATTAAATACGCTTTAAACAATAACATTAGAGAAATAAGCGATTTCCATCAAGAATTGTAGAAGCCATCGGCAGATTTGTTTCAATCTATTTCCTAACATGTTCAGCAATATAACAGTGTTATTTCATGCATTTTAGCAGTGGGAAACACGAGAAAACTTCGGTTTCTACTTTAGATTCGTTCCAGACATTGCATAAGTTGTACTTTGTGTGATTTACTGTGGTTCTCTGATCGAAATCCAGTTATTAAAATAGTGATTTTCATGCTTATTTTGATCATTTTAAGCACTTAAATACGCTTTAAACAATAACATTAGAGAAATAAGCGATTTCCATCAAGAATTGTAGAAGCCATCGGCAGATTTGTTTCAATCTATTTCCTAACATGTTCAGCAATATAACAGTGTTATTTCATGCATTTTAGCAGTGGAAACACGAGAAAACTTCGGTTTTCTACTTTAGATTCGTTCCAGACATATTGCATAAGTTGTACTTTGTGTGATTTACTGTGGTTCTCTGATCGAAATCCAGTTATTAAAATAGTGATTTTCATGCTTATTTTGATCATTTTAAGCACTTAAATACGCTTTAAACAATAACATTAGAGAAATAAGCGATTTCCATCAGAATTGTAGAAGCCATCGGCAGATTTGTTTCAATCTATTTCCTAACATGTTCAGCAATATAACAGTGTTATTTCATGCATTTTAGCAGTGGGAAACACGAGAAAACTTCGGTTTTCTACTTTAGATTCGTTCCAGACATATTGCATAAGTTGTACTTTGTGTGATTTACTGTGGTTCTCTGATCGAAATCCAGTTATTAAAATAGTGATTTTCATGCTTATTTTGATCATTTAAGCACTTAAATACGCTTTAAACAATAACATTAGAGAAATAAGCGATTTCCATCAAGAATTGTAGAAGCCATCGGCAGATTTGTTTCAATCTATTTCCTAACATGTTCAGCAATATAACAGTGTTATTTCATGCATTTTAGCAGTGGAAACACGAGAAAACTTCGGTTTTCTACTTTAGATTCGTTCCAGACATATTGCATAAGTTGTACTTTGTGTGATTTACTGTGGTTCTCTGATCGAAATCCAGTTATTAAAATAGTGATTTTCATGCTTATTTTGATCATTTTAAGCACTTAAATACGCTTTAAACAATAACATTAGAGAAATAAGCGATTTCCATCAAGAATTGTAGAAGCCATCGGCAGATTTGTTTCAATCTATTTCCTAACATGTTCAGCAATATAACAGTGTTATTTCATGCATTTTAGCAGTGGGAAACACGAGAAAACTTCGGTTTTCTACTTTAGATTCGTTCCAGACATATTGCATAAGTTGTACTTTGTGTGATTTACTTCTGATCGAAATCCAGTTATTAAAATAGTGATTTTCATGCTTATTTTGATCATTTTAAGCACTTAAATACGCTTTAAACAATAACATTAGAGAAATAAGCGATTTCCATCAAGAATTGTAGAAGCCATCGGCAGATTTGTTTCAATCTATTTCCTAACATGTTCAGCAATATAACAGTGTTATTTCATGCATTTTAGCAGTGGGAAACACGAGAAAACTTCGGTTTTCTACTTTAGATTCGTTCCAGACATATTGCATAAGTTGTACTTTGTGTGATTTACTGTGGTTCTCTGATCGAAATCCAGTTATTAAAATAGTGATTTTCATGCTTATTTTGATCATTTAAGCACTTAAATACGCTTTAAACAATAACATTAGAGAAATAAGCGATTTCCATCAAGAATTGTAGAAGCCATCGGCAGATTTGTTTCAATCTATTTCCTAACATGTTCAGCAATATAACAGTGTTATTTCATGCATTTTAGCAGTGGGAAACACGAGAAAACTTCGGTTTTCTACTTTAGATTCGTTCCAGACATATTGCATAAGTTGTACTTTGTGTGATTTACTGTGGTTCTCTGATCGAAATCCAGTTATTAAATAGTGATTTTCATGCTTATTTTGATCATTTTAAGCACTTAAATCGCTTTAAACAATAACATTAGAGAATAAGCGATTTCCATCAAGAATTGTAGAAGCCATCGGCAGATTTGTTTCAATCTATTTCCTAACATGTTCAGCAATATAACAGTGTTTTTCATGCATTTTAGCAGTGGGAAACACGAGAAACTTCGGTTTTCTACTTTAGATTCGTTCCAGACATATTGCATAAGTTGTACTTTGTGTGATTTACTGTGGTTCTCTGATCGAAATCCAGTTATTAAAATAGTGATTTTCATGCTTATTTTGATCATTTTAAGCACTTAAATACGCTTTAAACAATAACATTAGAGAATAAGCGATTTCCATCAAGAATTGTAGAAGCCATCGGCAGATTTGTTTCAATCTATTTCCTAACATGTTCAGCAATATAACAGTGTTATTTCATGCATTTTAGCAGTGGGAAACACGAGAAAACTTCGGTTTTCTACTTTAGATTCGTTCCAGACATATTGCATAAGTTGTACTTTGTGTGATTTACTGTGGTTCTCTGATCGAAATCCAGTTATTAAAATAGTGATTTTCATGCTTTTGATCATTTTAAGCACTTAAATACGCTTTAAACAATAACATTAGAGAAATAAGCGATTTCCATCAAGAATTGTAGAAGCCATCGGCAGATTTGTTTCAATCTATTTCCTAACATGTTCAGCAATATAACAGTGTTATTTCATGCATTTTAGCAGTGGGAAACACGAGAAAACTTCGGTTTTCTACTTTAGATTCGTTCCAGACATATTGCATAAGTTGTACTTTGTGTGATTTACTGTGGTTCTCTGATCGAAATCCAGTTATTAAAATAGTGATTTCATGCTTATTTTGATCATTTTAAGCACTTAAATACGCTTTAAACAATAACATTAGAGAAATAAGCGATTTCCATCAAGAATTGTAGAAGCCATCGGCAGATTTGTTTCAATCTATTTCCTAACATGTTCAGCAATATAACAGTGTTATTTCATGCATTTTAGCAGTGGGAAACACGAGAAAACTTCGGTTTTCTACTTTAGATTCGTTCCAGACATATTGCATAAGTTGTACTTTGTGTGATTTACTGTGGTTCTCTGATCGAAATCCAGTTATTAAAATAGTGATTTTCATGCTTATTTTGATCATTTTAAGCACTTAAATACGCTTTAAACAATAACATTAGAGAAATAAGCGATTTCCATCAAGAATTGTAGAAGCCATCGGCAGATTTGTTTCAATCTATTTCCTAACATGTTCAGCAATATAACAGTGTTATTTCATGCATTTTAGCAGTGGGAAACACGAGAAAACTTCGGTTTTCTACTTTAGATTCGTTCCAGACATATTGCATAAGTTGTACTTTGTGTGATTTACTGTGGTTCTCTGATCGAAATCCAGTTATTAAATATGTTTTCATGCTTATTTTGATCATTTTAAGCACTTAAATACGCTTTAAACAATAACATTAGAGAAATAAGCGATTTCCATCAAGAATTGTAGAAGCCATCGGCAGATTTGTTTCAATCTATTTCCTAACATGTTCAGCAATAACAGTGTTATTTCATGCATTTTAGCAGTGGGAAACACGAGAAAACTTCGGTTTTCTACTTTAGATTCGTTCCAGACATATTGCATAAGTTGTACTTTGTGTGATTTACTGTGGTTCTCTGATCGAAATCCAGTTATTAAAATAGTGATTTTCATGCTTATTTTGATCATTTTAAGCACTTAAATACGCTTTAAACAATAACATTAGAGAAATAAGCGATTTCCATCAAGAATTGTAGAAGCCATCGGCAGATTTGTTTCAATCTATTTCCTAACATGTTCAGCAATATAACAGTGTTATTTCATGCATTTTAGCAGTGGGAAACACGAGAAAACTTCGGTTTTCTACTTTAGATTCGTTCCAGACATATTGCATAAGTTGTACTTTGTGTGATTTACTGTGGTTCTCTGATCGAAATCCAGTTATTAAAATAGATTTTCATGCTTATTTTGATCATTTTAAGCACTTAAATACGCTTTAAACAATAACATTAGAGAAATAAGCGATTTCCATCAAGAATTGTAGAAGCCATCGGCAGATTTGTTTCAATCTATTTCCTAACATGTTCAGCAATATAACAGTGTTATTTCATGCATTTTAGCAGTGGGAAACACGAGAAAACTTCGGTTTTCTACTTTAGATTCGTTCCAGACATATTGCATAAGTTGTACTTTGTGTGATTTACTGTGGTTCTCTGATCGAAATCCAGTTATTAAAATAGATTTTCATGCTTATTTTGATCATTTTAAGCACTTAAATACGCTTTAAACAATAACATTAGAGAAATAAGCGATTTCCATCAAGAATTGTAGAAGCCATCGGCAGATTTGTTTCAATCTATTTCCTAACATGTTCAGCAATATAACAGTGTTATTTCATGCATTTTAGCAGTGGGAAACACGAGAAAACTTCGGTTTTCTACTTTAGATTCGTTCCAGACATATTGCATAAGTTGTACTTTGTGTGATTTACTGTGGTTCTCTGATCGAAATCCAGTTATTAAATAGTGATTTTCATGCTTATTTTGATCATTTTAAGCACTTAAATACGCTTTAAACAATAACATTAGAGAAATAAGCGATTTCCATCAAGAATTGTAGAAGCCATCGGCAGATTTGTTTCAATCTATTTCCTAACATGTTCAGCAATATAACAGTGTTATTTCATGCATTTTAGCAGTGGGAAACACGAGAAAACTTCGGTTTTCTACTTTAGATTCGTTCCAGACATATTGCATAAGTTGTACTTTGTGTGATTTACTGTGGTTCTCTGATCGAAATCCAGTTATTAAAATAGTGATTTTCATGCTTATTTGATCATTTTAAGCACTTAAATACGCTTTAAACAATAACATTAGAGAAATAAGCGATTTCCATCAAGAATTGTAGAAGCCATCGGCAGATTTGTTTCAATCTATTTCCTAACATGTTCAGCAATATAACAGTGTTATTTCATGCATTTTAGCAGTGGGAAACACGAGAAAACTTCGGTTTTCTACTTTAGATTCGTTCCAGACATATTGCATAAGTTGTACTTTGTGTGATTTACTGTGGTTCTCTGATCGAAATCCAGTTATTAAAATAGTGATTTTCATGCTTATTTTGATCATTTTAAGCACTTAAATACGCTTTAAACAATAACATTAGAGAAATAAGCGATTTCCATCAAGAATTGTAGAAGCCATCGGCAGATTTGTTTCAATCTATTTCCTAACATGTTCAGCAATATAACAGTGTTATTTCATGCATTTTAGCAGTGGGAAACACGAAAACTTCGGTTTTCTACTTTAGATTCGTTCCAGACATATTGCATAAGTTGTACTTTGTGTGATTTACTGTGGTTCTCTGATCGAAATCCAGTTATTAAAATAGTGATTTTCATGCTTATTTTGATCATTTTAAGCACTTAAATACGCTTTAAACAATAACATTAGAGAAATAAGCGATTTCCATCAAGAATTGTAGAAGCCATCGGCAGATTTTTTCAATCTATTTCCTAACATGTTCAGCAATATAACAGTGTTATTTCATGCATTTTAGCAGTGGGAAACACGAGAAAACTTCGGTTTTCTACTTTAGATTCGTTCCAGACATATTGCATAAGTTGTACTTTGTGTGATTTACTGTGGTTCTCTGATCGAAATCCAGTTATTAAAATAGTGATTTTCATGCTTATTTTGATCATTTTAAGCACTTAAATACGCTTTAAACAATAACATTAGAGAAATAAGCGATTTCCATCAAGAATTGTAGAAGCCATCGGCAGATTTGTTTCAATCTATTTCCTAACATGTTCAGCAATATAACAGTGTTATTTCATGCATTTTAGCAGTGGGAAACACGAGAAAACTTCGGTTTTCTACTTTAGATTCGTTCCAGACATATTGCATAAGTTGTACTTTGTGTGATTTACTGTGGTTCTCTGATCGAAATCCAGTTATTAAAATAGTGATTTTCATGCTTATTTTGATCATTTTAAGCACTTAAATACGCTTTAAACAATAACATTAGAGAAATAAGCGATTTCCATCAAGAATTGTAGAAGCCATCGGCAGATTTGTTTCAATCTATTTCCTAACATGTTCAGCAATATAACAGTGTTATTTCATGCATTTTAGCAGTGGGAAACACGAGAAAACTTCGGTTTTCTACTTTAGATTCGTTCCAGACATATTGCATAAGTTGTACTTTGTGTGATTTACTGTGGTTCTCTGATCGAAATCCAGTTATTAAAATAGTGATTTTTGCTTATTTTGATCATTTTAAGCACTTAAATACGCTTTAAACAATAACATTAGAGAAATAAGCGATTTCCATCAAGAATTGTAGAAGCCATCGGCAGATTTGTTTCAATCTATTTCCTAACATGTTCAGCAATATAACAGTGTTATTTCATGCATTTTAGCAGTGGGAAACACGAGAAAACTTCGGTTTTCTACTTTAGATTCGTTCCAGACATATTGCATAAGTTGTACTTTGTGTGATTACTGTGGTTCTCTGATCGAAATCCAGTTATTAAAATAGTGATTTTCATGCTTATTTTGATCATTTTAAGCACTTAAATACGCTTTAAACAATAACATTAGAGAAATAAGCGATTTCCATCAAGAATTGTAGAAGCCATCGGCAGATTTGTTTCAATCTATTTCCTAACATGTTCAGCAATATAACAGTGTTATTTCATGCATTTTAGCAGTGGGAAACACGAGAAAACTTCGGTTTTCTACTTTAGATTCGTTCCAGACATATTGCATAAGTTGTACTTTGTGTGATTTACTGTGGTTCTCTGATCGAAATCCAGTTATTAAAATAGTGATTTTCATGCTTATTTTGATCATTTTAAGCACTTAAATACGCTTTAAAACAATAACATTAGAGAAATAAGCGATTTCCATCAAGAATTGTAGAAGCCATCGGCAGATTTGTTTCAATCTATTTCCTAACATGTTCAGCAATATAACAGTGTTATTTCATGCATTTTAGCAGTGGGAAACACGAGAAAACTTCGGTTTTCTACTTTAGATTCGTTCCAGACATATTGCATAAGTTGTACTTTGTGTGATTTACTGTGGTTCTCTGATCGAAATCCAGTTATTAAAATAGTGATTTTCATGCTTATTTTGATCATTTTAAGCACTTAAATACGCTTTAAACAATAACATTAGAGAAATAAGCGATTTCCATCAAGAATTGTAGAAGCCATCGGCAGATTTGTTTCAATCTATTTCCTAACATGTTCAGCAATATAACAGTGTTATTTCATGCATTTAGCAGTGGGAAACACGAGAAAACTTCGGTTTTCTACTTTAGATTCGTTCCAGACATATTGCATAAGTTGTACTTTGTGTGATTTACTGTGGTTCTCTGATCGAAATCCAGTTATTAAAATAGTGATTTTCATGCTTATTTTGATCATTTTAAGCACTTAAATACGCTTTAAACAATAACATTAGAGAAATAAGCGATTTCCATCAAGAATTGTAGAAGCCATCGGCAGATTTGTTTCAATCTATTTCCTAACATGTTCAGCAATATAACAGTGTTATTTCATGCATTTTAGCAGTGGGAAACACGAGAAAACTTCGGTTTTCTACTTTAGATTCGTTCCAGACATATTGCATAAGTTGTACTTTGTGTGATTTACTGTGGTTCTCTGATCGAAATCCAGTTATTAAATATTTTCATGCTTATTTTGATCATTTTAAGCACTTAAATACGCTTTAAACAATAACATTAGAGAAATAAGCGATTTCCATCAAGAATTGTAGAAGCCATCGGCAGATTTGTTTCAATCTATTTCCTAACATGTTCAGCAATATAACAGTGTTATTTCATGCATTTTAGCAGTGGGAAACACGAGAAAACTTCGGTTTTCTACTTTAGATTCGTTCCAGACATATTGCATAAGTTGTACTTTGTGTGATTTACTGTGGTTCTCTGATCGAAATCCAGTTATTAAAATAGTGATTTTCATGCTTATTTTGATCATTTTAAGCACTTAAATACGCTTTAAACAATAACATTAGAGAAATAAGCGATTTCCATCAAGAATTGTAGAAGCCATCGGCAGATTTGTTTCAATCTATTTCCTAACATGTTCAGCAATATAACAGTGTTATTTCATGCATTTTAGCAGTGGGAAACACGAGAAAACTTCGGTTTCTACTTTAGATTCGTTCCAGACATATTGCATAAGTTGTACTTTGTGTGATTTACTGTGGTTCTCTGATCGAAATCCAGTTATTAAAATAGTGATTTTCATGCTTATTTGATCATTTTAAGCACTTAAATACGCTTTAAACAATAACATTAGAGAAATAAGCGATTTCCATCAAGAATTGTAGAAGCCATCGGCAGATTTGTTTCAATCTATTTCCTAACATGTTCAGCAATATAACAGTGTTATTTCATGCATTTTAGCAGTGGGAAACACGAGAAAACTTCGGTTTTCTACTTTAGATTCGTTCCAGACATATTGCATAAGTTGTACTTTGTGTGATTTACTGTGGTTCTCTGATCGAAATCCAGTTATTAAAATAGTGATTTTCATGCTTATTTTGATCATTTTAAGCACTTAAATACGCTTTAAACAATAACATTAGAGAAATAAGCGATTTCCATCAAGAATTGTAGAAGCCATCGGCAGATTTGTTTCAATCTATTTCCTAACATGTTCAGCAATATAACAGTGTTATTTCATGCATTTTAGCAGTGGGAAACACGAGAAAACTTCGGTTTCTACTTTAGATTCGTTCCAGACATATTGCATAAGTTGTACTTTGTGTGATTTACTGTGGTTCTCTGATCGAAATCCAGTTATTAAAATATGATTTTCATGCTTATTTTGATCATTTTAAGCACTTAAATACGCTTTAAACAATAACATTAGAGAAATAAGCGATTTCCATCAAGAATTGTAGAAGCCATCGGCAGATTTGTTTCAATCTATTTCCTAACATGTTCAGCAATATAACAGTGTTATTTCATGCATTTTAGCAGTGGGAACACGAGAAAACTTCGGTTTTCTACTTTAGATTCGTTCCAGACATATTGCATAAGTTGTACTTTGTGTGATTTACTGTGGTTCTCTGATCGAAATCCAGTTATTAAAATAGTGATTTTCATGCTTATTTTGATCATTTTAAGCACTTAAATACGCTTTAAACAATAACATTAGAGAAATAAGCGATTTCCATCAAGAATTGTAGAAGCCATCGGCAGATTTGTTTCAATCTATTTCCTAACATGTTCAGCAATATAACAGTGTTATTTCATGCATTTTAGCAGTGGGAAACACGAGAAAACTTCGGTTTTCTACTTTAGATTCGTTCCAGACATATTGCATAAGTTGTACTTTGTGTGATTTACTGTGGTTCTCTGATCGAAATCCAGTTATTAAAATAGTGATTTTCATGCTTATTTTGATCATTTTAAGCACTTAAATACGCTTTAAACAATAACATTAGAGAAATAAGCGATTTCCATCAAGAATTGTAGAAGCCATCGGCAGATTTGTTTCAATCTATTTCCTAACATGTTCAGCAATATAACAGTGTTATTTCATGCATTTTAGCAGTGGGAAACACGAGAAAACTTCGGTTTTCTACTTTAGATTCGTTCCAGACATATTGCATAAGTTGTACTTTGTGTGATTTACTGTGGTTCTCTGATCGAAATCCAGTTATTAAAATAGTGATTTTCATGCTTATTTTGATCATTTTAAGCACTTAAATACGCTTTAAACAATAACATTAGAGAAATAAGCGATTTCCATCAAGAATTGTAGAAGCCATCGGCAGATTTGTTTCAATCTATTTCCTAACATGTTCAGCAATATAACAGTGTTATTTCATGCATTTTAGCAGTGGGAAACACGAGAAAACTTCGGTTTTCTACTTTAGATTCGTTCCAGACATATTGCATAAGTTGTACTTTGTGTGATTTACTGTGGTTCTCTGATCGAAATCCAGTTATTAAAATAGTGATTTTCATGCTTATTTTGATCATTTTAAGCACTTAAATACGCTTTAAACAATAACATTAGAGAAATAAGCGATTTCCATCAAGAATTGTAGAAGCCATCGGCAGATTTGTTTCAATCTATTTCCTAACATGTTCAGCAATATAACAGTGTTATTTCATGCATTTTAGCAGTGGGAAACACGAGAAAACTTCGGTTTTCTACTTTAGATTCGTTCCAGACATATTGCATAAGTTGTACTTGTGTGATTTACTGTGGTTCTCTGATCGAAATCCAGTTATTAAAATAGTGATTTTCATGCTTATTTTGATCATTTTAAGCACTTAAATACGCTTTAAACAATAACATTAGAGAAATAAGCGATTTCCATCAAGAATTGTAGAAGCCATCGGCAGATTTGTTTCAATCTATTTCCTAACATGTTCAGCAATATAACAGTGTTATTTCATGCATTTTAGCAGTGGGAAACACGAGAAAACTTCGGTTTTCTACTTTAGATTCGTTCCAGACATATTGCATAAGTTGTACTTTGTGTGATTTACTGTGGTTCTCTGATCGAAATCCAGTTATTAAAATAGTGATTTTCATGCTTATTTTGATCATTTTAAGCACTTAAATACGCTTTAAACAATAACATTAGAGAAATAAGCGATTTCCATCAAGAATTGTAGAAGCCATCGGCAGATTTGTTTCAATCTATTTCCTAACATGTTCAGCAATATAACAGTGTTATTTCATGCATTTTAGCAGTGGGAAACACGAGAAAACTTCGGTTTTCTACTTAGATTCGTTCCAGACATATTGCATAAGTTGTACTTTGTGTGATTTACTGTGGTTCTCTGATCGAAATCCAGTTATTAAAATAGTGATTTTCATGCTTATTTTGATCATTTTAAGCACTTAAATACGCTTTAAACAATAACATTAGAGAAATAAGCGATTTCCATCAAGAATTGTAGAAGCCATCGGCAGATTTGTTTCAATCTATTTCCTAACATGTTCAGCAATATAACAGTGTTATTTCATGCATTTTAGCAGTGGGAAACACGAGAAAACTTCGGTTTTCTACTTTAGATTCGTTCCAGACATATTGCATAAGTTGTACTTTGTGTGATTTACTGTGGTTCTCTGATCGAAATCCAGTTATTAAAATAGTGATTTTCATGCTTATTTTGATCATTTTAAGCACTTAAATACGCTTTAAACAATAACATTAGAGAAATAAGCGATTTCCATCAAGAATTGTAGAAGCCATCGGCAGATTTGTTTCAATCTATTTCCTAACATGTTCAGCAATATAACAGTGTTATTTCATGCATTTTAGCAGTGGGAAACACGAGAAAACTTCGGTTTTCTACTTTAGATTCGTTCCAGACATATTGCATAAGTTGTACTTTGTGTGATTTACTGTGGTTCTCTGATCGAAATCCAGTTATTAAAATAGATTTTCATGCTTATTTTGATCATTTTAAGCACTTAAATACGCTTTAAACAATAACATTAGAGAAATAAGCGATTTCCATCAAGAATTGTAGAAGCCATCGGCAGATTTGTTTCAATCTATTTCCTAACATGTTCAGCAATATAACAGTGTTATTTCATGCATTTTAGCAGTGGGAAACACGAGAAAACTTCGGTTTTCTACTTTAGATTCGTTCCAGACATATTGCATAAGTTGTACTTTGTGTGATTTACTGTGGTTCTCTGATCGAAATCCAGTTATTAAAATAGTGATTTTCATGCTTATTTTGATCATTTTAAGCACTTAAATACGCTTTAAACAATAACATTAGAGAAATAAGCGATTTCCATCAAGAATTGTAGAAGCCATCGGCAGATTTGTTTCAATCTATTTCCTAACATGTTCAGCATATAACAGTGTTATTTCATGCATTTTAGCAGTGGGAAACACGAGAAAACTTCGGTTTTCTACTTTAGATTCGTTCCAGACATATTGCATAAGTTGTACTTTGTGTGATTTACTGTGGTTCTCTGATCGAAATCCAGTTATTAAAATAGTGATTTTCATGCTTATTTTGATCATTTTAAGCACTTAAATACGCTTTAAACAATAACATTAGAGAAATAAGCGATTTCCATCAAGAATTGTAGAAGCCATCGGCAGATTTGTTTCAATCTATTTCTAACATGTTCAGCAATATAACAGTGTTATTCATGCATTTTAGCAGTGGGAAACACGAGAAAACTTCGGTTTTACTTTAGATTCGTTCCAGACATATTGCATAAGTTGTACTTTGTGTGATTTACTGTGGTTCTCTGATCGAAATCCAGTTATTAAAATAGTGATTTTCATGCTTATTTTGATCATTTTAAGCACTTAAATACGCTTTAAACAATAACATTAGAGAAATAAGCGATTTCCATCAAGAATTGTAGAAGCCATCGGCAGATTTGTTTCAATCTATTTCCTAACATGTTCAGCAATATAACAGTGTTATTTCATGCATTTTAGCAGTGGGAAACACGAGAAAACTTCGGTTTTCTACTTTAGATTCGTTCCAGACATATTGCATAAGTTGTACTTTGTGTGATTTACTGTGGTTCTCTGATCGAAATCCAGTTATTAAAATAGTGATTTTCATGCTATTTTGATCATTTTAAGCACTTAAATACGCTTTAAACAATAACATTAGAGAATAAGCGATTTCCATCAAGAATTGTAGAAGCCATCGGCAGATTTGTTTCAATCTATTTCCTAACATGTTCAGCAATATAACAGTGTTATTTCATGCATTTTAGCAGTGGGAAACACGAGAAAACTTCGGTTTTCTACTTTAGATTCGTTCAGACATATTGCATAAGTTTACTTTGTGTGATTACTGTGGTTCTCTGATCGAAATCCAGTTATTAAATAGTGATTTCATGCTTATTTTGATCATTTAAGCACTTTAATACGCTTTAAACATAACATTAGAGAAATAAGCGATTTCCATCAAGAATTGTAGAAGCCATCGGCAGATTTGTTCAATCTATTTCCTAACATGTTCAGCATATAACAGTGTTATTTCATGCATTTAGCAGTGGGAAACACGAGAAAACTTCGGTTTTCTACTTTAGATTTCGTTCCAGACATATTGCATAAGTTGTACTTTGTGTGATTTACTGTGGTTCTCTGATCGAAATCCAGTTATTAAAATAGTGATTTTCATGCTTATTTTGATCATTTTAAGCACTTAAATACGCTTTAAACAATAACATTAGAGAAATAAGCGATTTCATCAAGAATTGTAGAAGCCATCGGCGATTTGTTTCAATCTATTTCCTAACATGTTCAGCAATATAACAGTGTTATTTCATGCATTTTAGCAGTGGGAAACGAGAAACTTCGGTTTTCTACTTTAGATCTCCAGACATATTGCATAGTGTACTTTTGTGTGATTTACTGTGGTTCTCTGATCGAATCCAGTTATAAAATAGTGATTTTCATGCTTATTTTGATCATTTTAAGCACTTAATAACGCTTTAAACAAAACATTAGAGAAATAAGCGATTTCATCAAGAATTGTAGAAGCATCGGCAGATTTGTTTCAATCTTTTTCCTAACATGTTCAGCAATATAACGTGTTATTCATGCATTTTAGCAGTGGGGAAAACAAGAAAACTTCGGTTTTCTACTTTAGATTCGTTCCAGACATATTGCATAAGTTGTACTTTGTGTGATTTTACTGTGGTTCTCTGTCGCAAATCCAGTTATAAAATAGTGATTTTTCATGCTTATATTTTGTCATTTTAGACTTAAATACGATTTAACACATTAGAGAAATAAGCGATTTCCACGAATTGTGAAGCATCCGGGCAGATGTGTCATCTATTTCCCTAACTTCAGCAATCGTGTTTTCATGCATTTTAGCAGGGAAACGAGAAACTTCGTTTTCTACTTAGTTCGTTCCAGACATTATTGCATAGTTGTACTTTGTGTGTGATTCTGTGTTCCTTGATCGAAATCAGTTATAAATAGTTGTTTTTCATGCTTATTTGATCATTTTTAAGCACTTATCGCTTTAAACAATAATATGGAGAAAGCGAATTTCCATCAAGAATTGTAGAAGCCTCGGCAGATTGATTCATTATTTTAACATGTTCAAACATACGTGTTATTTATGCTTTTTAGATGGCCGAGAAAACTTCGGGTTTTCTAACTTTAGATTCGTTCGACATATTGCATAAGTTGACTTTGTGTGATTATTGTTCTCTGATTCGAATCCAGTTATTAATAGTGATTTTATGCTTATTTTGTCATTTAGCACTTAATACGGCTTTAACAATAACATTAGGATAGCGTTTCTCAGAATGTAGAAGCATCGGCAGATTTGTTTCAATCTATCTAAATGTTCAGCAATTAACGGTTATTTCATTGATTTTGCATGGGACAGAGAACTTCGTTTTCTACTTTAGATCGTTCCATACATAGGCATACGTTACTTTGTGTGAGTTACTGTTGTTCTCTGATCGAGTCAGTTATATAATAGTGAGTTATGCTTATTTTGATCATTTTAAGCACCTAATACGCTTTTAAACAATGCATTAGAGAAATAAGCGGATTTCATCCGAGAATTGTAGGAGCATCGGCGATTTGCTTCATCTATTTCTAACATGTTCAGCAATACAGTGTTTATTTCACTGCATTTAGCAGTGGGAAACACGAGAAACTTCGGTTTTCTACTTAGATTCGTTCCAGACATATGCATATTTGTATTTTGTTGATTTACTGTGTTGTGATCGAATCCAAGTATTAAATGTGTTTCAGCTGTTTTGACTTTTCACTTGATACGCTTTAAAATAACATTAGAGAAGAAATAGCGATTCACAGAATTGTAGAAGCCACGGAGATATTGTTTCCAATCTATTTCTTAGTCGGCATTACAGTTATTTCATGCATTTTGCAGTGGGACACGGAAATTCGGTTTCTACTTTAGATCGTTCCGACTATTGCATTGTTGATTTGGTGTGATTTCTGTTTTCTGATCGAAATTCCAGTTATTAACTAGTGATTCATGTTATTTGTTTAGCCACTTAAAACGCTTTTAAACAATAAATTAGAGAAATTAAGCGATTTCCATTCAGAATTGTAGACCATCGGGAGATTTGTTCAATCTTTCTAACATGTCAGCAATAACGTTATTTCATAGCATTTACAGTGGGAACACGAGAACTTGGTTTTCTATTTAGATTCGTTCCAGCATATTGCTAAGTCTGTATTTGTTGATTATGGGTTCTTGATCGATCCCAGTTATTAAAATAGTGAATTTTCTGCTTACTTTTGATCATTTTAGCATTAATTACGTTTAAACAACATTAGAGAAAATAAGCGTTTCCATCAATTTAGAGCCATCGGCGATTGTTATAATCTTTTCCTTACGGTTCAGCATATTACAGTGTATTTGCATTTTAGCAGTGGGAACGAAGAAAATTAGGTTTTCTATTTAGATCGTTCCAGACAGTGCTAAAGTTGTATTTGTGTGGATTACTGTGGTTCTTTCTGATCGAAATCAGTTATTAAAATATGTTTTTCATGCTTATTTTGATCATTTTAGCACTTAAATACGCTTTAACAATAACATTAGAAAATAAGCGATTCCTCAAGATGTAGAGCCATCGGCAGATTTGTTTCAATCTATTTCCTTAACATGTTCAGCAATTACAGTGTTATTAATGCACTTTTGCAGGTGGGATAAGCACGAGAAACTTCGGTTTTCTACTTTAGATCGTTCCAGACATATTGCATAAGTGTACTTTGTGTATTTCTGTGGTTTCTGATGAAACCAGTTATTGAATAGTGATTTTCATGCTTATTTTGATATTTTAGACTAAATAGCTTTAACATACATTAGAGAATAGCGTTTCCAGCGAATTGTGAAGCTCGGCAGATTGTTTCTCATTCTAACA